>JANHFT010010338.1:105473-136225 GCA_032467955.1 Pseudoxenodon macrops | reverse complement strand
AAGATTAGTCTGGCATGATCTGTTTTTGACAAACCCATGTTGGCTTTTGGTTATTACTTTGTTTGCTTCTAGGTATTTGCTGATTTGTTGTTTGATTATCTTTTCCAGAATCTTCCCTGGTATTGAGGTCAGGCTGATAGGTCTGTAGTTTCCTGGATCTATTTCTTTCCCATTTTTGAAGATGGCAACTATATCAGCTCAACTACATCAGTATGCATAAATTGAACACTGTGAATGGAACTGGCATAATTATATGACCAAATCAATTGTACATGTACTGAATGGAATATGTGAAAGTACATCTATTAATGTCTATAGCTATATTTTGTGTTTACTTTTAAAGTTAATTGCAAAACATTTGTCATAAACAATAGTGGCAAATGTTCACACCAGGAAAACCTGCAAATTTGTTTTGATTAATACTGATTAATTTGAAGAATAATTCTATAAAAACTGACAAGAAAAAATACATGTAACTTTCCACTCAGTAAAGATTGTATTCCTTGCTGAGTAATCGATTGTGGCTTAGAGATTTGGATATCGTCATTTTATGAAGGAAAATGTAAGATAATTTACAGCACAATTTACTGCATAGCAGAATCAGTATTTTTCCCCATCATTGCCAAATTTGCTTTCTTGGCTAGGCACTGTTTCTGAAATTAGTGTTTTAATCAAGTTTGAAGCTCATGGATACTGTATTTGAGCTCAAAATCCAAACTACTGCTAGAACTATGCAAGAGATACAGAAAACTCCTGACCGCTTTCTAATGATGGTCCAGAGTTTTATAGTCCAAATCAGAGGTGGGTTCCCACTGGTTCTATCCGGTTCTATGACATCACGGAGCCGGTTCTGTCGGTGTCTCCGTGGGAACCGCCATCTTGGATTCTGCTTCTGCGCATGCGCAGAACTCCACAAGTCTTAAAGTTTCCAAGGTTGGCCACCCCTGAACTACAGTAGACATTTACAAAGGTAGATCCTAATCTCAGACACCTTCATAGTGTCAACAAGCATAGAAGTCTAGCTCTGAACTTCCTTATTAAAGCTTTTGAAACAAACATACTTGTAAAGGAAGGTAAAATTATTTAACTATCAGCCTTAGTGATGGAGAGGCATATAGAGAAGCACAGATATCATTACCATGTAACATTTTTCCATTGTTGAAATGTATGACTCTGGTACAAACTCAAGGGACTCTGGGAAAATGTTATCCCATTTTAACTCAACCACCTGTTCCTTTTTTCTGTCTTGTGGGATGCTTGCTATACTTTGTATCAAAGAGCTTTGGTAAAAATTACTTAAAACTATTAAGCAAATGCATTCAGTATCCCTGTATTTCCTGCACACTGAGGGACAGCTTGTATAAAGCAGGTGCTCGTTTATTCCAAAACTACAAATAAAAGATTAATTATAAATGACTAAGTGAAACTAACAATTAATTGCAGGGTTGTGCGTTTCCTGCCAACATTTCCTGCTGCAGGGAAATCATCCAGACTATTAGAACTTATTTGATCACTAATTTTTAAACCCGTTGGACTGGCCATCCTCATTGTGATTGATTACATAGTTTTGCCGCACCCAAAAGACCAATACATTTTATGTTTGCCTCCAAGGAGCTCAGTTTTTGTTTATTTAGGGTATTCTTCTGGGAACCTTAACCGTTCCCGTTCAAAGTGCACTATGTCAACCACTGC
This sequence comes from Pseudoxenodon macrops, assembly GCA_032467955.1. Taxonomy (NCBI): domain Eukaryota; kingdom Metazoa; phylum Chordata; class Lepidosauria; order Squamata; family Pseudoxenodontidae; genus Pseudoxenodon; species Pseudoxenodon macrops. The sequence goes on along the minus strand of JANHFT010010338.1, from coordinate 134,533 downwards.
CTGCAAAACAGACATTGCGTCTAATTCCAGGGAATTTAGCGAACAGGGTTCAAGGTGCAGAGCATACACACACACACACACACGGGAGGGAGTTTCTCTAGGCGCGCTTCCTGCTCAGGGCAACCAGAGAGATAACGTAACACGGAAATCCGGCCATCGTAATGGGCGACCTCGCCCTGCAAGCCAGGGGCAAAGCCTTTCCTGCGCTAAACCCGCCCACTAAGCGCGAGGGGAATCCTGCCCCGCACTTTTTGCCCCACCCTCGACGCCTGGCGCGTGGGGGCGGGTGGGCGCGTGGGGGAAAGGAGGAGGAAGGAAGGACGCAGGCTCCCGCCGCGCATGCCCATTGCTTCGGCCTGGCAGAGGAAGGCGGGCGGGGAAGGATGCTGAGGCCGGTGCTGCGGTTGCCAAACGGGAGCGAGGGGACCTTCGTCGGGCAGCCGCGGTCTGAGCAGCGCCGCGGTCATGCCCAGCTCCCCGTCGGCGCCTCCCGGGCCGGACCCGGAGGAGCACTACGACTTCCTCTTCAAGCTGGTGCTGATCGGCGATGCCAGCGTGGGCAAGACGTGCCTGGTGCAGCGCTTCAAGACCGGGGCCTTCTCTGAGCGCCAGGGCAACACCATCGGCGTGGACTTCACCATGAAGAGCCTGGAGATCCAGGGCAAGCGGGTCAAGGTGGGCAGCGGGGGGCGAGGGAGGGAAAGAGGGAAGCGGCCATCCCCGTCTTATCTGCCTTCGCGGCGCGGGCAGGGCAGGTAACAGGTGTGCGGACAGAACAACAGCTGCGGTCGGGGGAGAAGAAGCTGGCATGGCAACGTCCCTTTTCCCCCGGGAGACCTAAAGGCGCCCAACGTCTTCACCAGCCGATCTGCTGACATCCGTGGCTGGGCCGAGAGAATTCATCGCCAAGGCAGAAAATGCCTAAGAGTTTGTGCTTGGCAGTTCGGATACCTTTTAAAACCATTAAAAGAAGCAGAATTTGACTCTCCCTCTCCCACTCTCCCACCCACCCTTTGCTTGATAAGTTCAGAAAGTTTTCAAAAAAACATTTAGGTACTGCACACCCCGTAAAAATGCCTGAAGGTGCTTAAGAAATGTTTGAAAAGCCTCTTAAGCTTCTTGGAGAACCTCAGTGGTGATATTCCAAGAAAGACCCATTCAATAAAAGCCTAGTCAAATAAAAATTCCCCATAGGAGTTTTTTTTGTAATGTTTGAAAATAAGATGGCATTAGGAGTTCTTTTGTAATTGAGTATGTTGATACACAGTTGGTGAACTTGGTTTGGAGTCTGCTTGAGTATGAAAGAGTCCACTTTGCTTTTTGATAAGAGTCCACTTTGCTTATCTGATGAGTAACAGTTAGTATAAAAACTGGCAACAAACTTTGAGACAAACTTCTTTACTTAATTTAGGAGATGGCCCCGCATCTCCTAACTTTTAAGATTCGGTTGGTATTGTTTAGAAATTAGGTTGTAATCCCCGTGTAACAGAGGTGGGTTTCAGCAGGTTCTGACCTGTTCTGAAGAACCGGTAGCGGAAATTTTGAGTAGTTTGGAGAGCCGGTAAATACCACCTCTGGCTGGGCCAGCCCCCATCTATTGTCTGCCTCACGAGTCCCAGCTGATCGGAGAAAACGGGGATGTTGCTGTAACCTTCCCCTGGAGTGGGATGGGAATGGAGATTTTGCATTATCCTTCCCCTTCCATACCCACCAAACCACACGCAACAAGCCAAGCCAAGCCCACCAAGCCACGCCCACAGAACCAGTAGTAAAAAAAATTGAAACCCACCACTGCTGTGTAAGTAGTTTTGACATGACATGGCCCATAACTCATGTGAATATCCTGCTTGTGTGCTAAAGCATAGAGGGGTTTAAGTATCATTCCAGAACAGAATAACAGAGTTGGAAGGGTTTTTAGAGGTCTTCTTGTCCAACCCCCTGCTCAGGCAGGAAACCCTACCATTCCAGCTCTGTGCTGTAAATTTAACTGGGAGGTTGTACAGGCTTTTTGTAATGCTTTAAATTGGGTTAATTTGATTTTTTAAATAAAAAAATCTTACTTTTTCGTATATTGTAGACATCTAGATCTGAATACATTAAATATACCCCCTTCACTATTAAGGGTAGATTTTATAAAAATGCCCACATTTCAGGAAAGTATTAGCATTTGCCCTCAGTAAAATAAACATGTTTTATTATAGAGAACATGAATGCCTTTAATGTACACTTATTTTTAAAATAATTGTCATGCTTTGTAATCTGGATCAACAACATTTCATGTACATAAATAAAGGGGAGGAACGTAGAGATCTCAATAGGATTTTGTAATTTGACCTGGAAAAATTATTGGCGTTGTGTCAAATAGTTTTAGGATTTTAATTGACTTTAACAGACATGTTGTGTAACTCCTTTATTGTATGACACAGCACAGCAAAGAGGGCTATAAACCTGTTCACAGTTCGAGAAAGTAAATAGAATGCTTTTCCAGATGTTGTTTTTGAAAGTAATCAATAAATTTTCCAAAGATAATGTGTTCAATATTTTACAATTACGGTAGTTATTGCTAAAGTATAGATTATTTTTGGTAGGTTAAAATTTAGTTATTTATATCCATATGGCAGTTGTTTAATTCTCTTTTATTCCAATCCTAATGTTGTAATAAGATATATAGATATTAACATATATTTAAAAGAAAGCCTTTAAATATACTGATTTAATAATAAAACATTGAAAGAATCAGTGTTGAAAAGGTCCACTTAAACTATTGAATCCAATCTCTACTCTGCACAGGAATCCAAACTGAAATATCTATGACATATTTTGAGGGAAAGTTCGTCTTTTGGAATTCTGCTTTTGAACTATTTCCAATAAGATTTGCCCCCCTACTATTCTACCAGAATCTGATTAAGTGTAATTTAAAACCATCATTTTTGTACTATCTTTTGGGATGATAAAGATGTCCTATATCTGGGTGACTATAATTCAGAAGATAACCCAAAAGTTATGCCCAGAAGATACACCAAAAACATTCCAGCAGGTTCAGCTGTTGATGATTATGAATTGTCTAGAAACAGAGCTTTCTATGCAAGAAGGAGTTGCAGACAGTCCTTACTTAGTGACCACAATTGCTTCTCCATTGACTGGGCCTGAAGTCGGGTGTGAAGCATTTCAACTGCAATCATCACAAATGCCTATCAGTTCTGCCCAAGTGCCCAAATGTCAGTTATGTGATTAGAGAGGTGTTGTGACAATCAAATACGAGGAGTGATAGTAAAATTACCTTTTAAGTATCTTTGGAGCCTAAAACAGTCATTAAATGCAAGATGTGTTTGTATACAGACTTAGAAATACCTTAGTCATGCACACCTAAAAAAGGTATTCAGTGTTATTTGATATAAACATCTTTATTTTGACCTCAATAGTAATTTTGGGTCTTTATCCAGAAGCTGCGGAAATATGGCAAGGGCCCTCCCAGAATATTCAACAATTGCTCTTGAAACTTTTAGTTTAGGGATTTAATGCTCTAGGGAGAGCTGTCTTCCATAGAGACAGCTTCTGAGAAGAAAATAAGTCAGATTGCCCCACTGTAGGTATACATTAGTATCTTTTGAACTACATCACTTTTAATGCTGATTTTGACAATTGGTTGGTTTCAAAGCAAAATATTCAGACATAACACTTACATGTCAACATTTGCACATAAAGTTGACCAAATTTATTTTACTAATGTTACATATCAAAAGAGAAAATTCCATTATCTAAACTCACATTGTTTCATCACATTTTGTGTTTGCTTTTAGCTACTGTAAGTTAATGGGTATTATAATATTAGGATAGTTAGCAAGGAGATGAAACTAATATTTCCATATTTGCTATTGCAGCATAAAATAGAGCAGATTTTTAAATTATTTTGCATAGCATATTAAGAAATAGTCATAGAGCAACTATAATGTTTCAAAGACGCGTAAGTTCAAATATGATTTGTGCACCTGGTTTCGTATGTAAGTAATACAGGTTTGTAGTGTGATTTTTGCAAAAGCTATTAAAACAGTTATATTTTACTATTTTGAAATCTATGAGTATAGAAAGAGCTGTTCACATGTTCGCTTCTAAGCTTGGAACAAGCTGCAGTCTTACATTTTTTTCAAAAGCAGAGGGCAGAACTTTATTTTTGCCTCAATAATATATTATGATTTAGGTGGAAAAAATGTGATTAAAATTTATTCCTTGAAAGAAGATATCAGGAAGAAATATCTGTATACACTATCTATATAGTCCTTGCTTACCAACTACTTCCTTCAGAGACTGTTTGAAGTTACAACAATGCTAAAGCAGTAGGCTTAACATTGATTCTCAAACTGGCAGCTGCCACAGTATCCCACGGTCACTTAATTGCCATTTGTGATCTTTACAGATGGCTTCCAACAAACAGTCAATGGGGAAGTCAACAGGAAGTTGCAAGTCATGGTCACATATGTCACGCTTAATAATCAGAGTAAGAACATAAGCCTGGCATTATCCCAGTTGCAGTCAGCAAGTGAAGACTACCTGTATTTTTTCATAATTACAAGGATTGTTGTTAATAAGAAACGTTAAACAAGACTTTAAATATAACTGGTTATCAATGTGTACAGTCACCATTTATTTATTGTTTATAATTTTTATAAATCATTCATTCCAGAGGCTCTAGCTCACGTTGCCATCACGTGATGTTTCGCGACAATTTCCCCCTTTGTGGAGCTGGATTGGGCATGGCCCGCATGTGACACATCCAACCCGCAGGTTGCCAGTTTGACACCCCTGCTCTAGATTGATAAGTCAATAATACAATATGAATAATAATAATCTGATAAAATACAAATAAACCTATATCAAATGCAGTATCTCTAGTGACAAATATGTTACTGCTAGTCTTGATTCCTAGTCTACAGTATTTCAACACAATCCGCATTTTCAAAATATTTTACTCAGTTCATACAAACACACGGCAGTGTTTTCTAATGTCAGTCCTCAAGTATGTACAAAAATCTAAAGCAATACTTTTGTTTAAGTGATGTCCTTTTGTTGGACTTGAAGTAAAGTATATTACAGAGGTGTGCATTGTTTCAGAGCTTGTGGAGGTGCACACATAACATGGCCAACTTTGAAAATAAATGTGTCTTCCAGATATCTTAATAGTACCGCAGCAGTGAAGAGCAGCTCTGTGATATAAAAAAGAAACACAACTACACTTGTGATCAGAGGTCTCTGTACATCACAGTTATAATTGTCCTAACCTTCCTGCCTTTGTGGGAACCAGTAATGTTGGAAGAGTCATGGCTGCTTATCCACCATTACTCTCCTAAACTTGCTGCTATACTTACCCTTGCTAAATATTATTGGGCATGTTGCCTGTGGCAACCCAGGGATAACATATTGTAATTCAACTGGATGTGAAATTATTTTGTGTCCTGTTTGGATGTTTTCCAGTCAGTATGCATAAGAAAAGGTCATCTGATAAGTACAACTTATGATTGAAGAACTTACAGGCTTACTTCTTTTTTTTACTTCCTTTAGTTACAGATCTGGGACACAGCTGGTCAAGAAAGGTTTCGGACTATAACCCAGAGTTACTATCGAAGTGCCAATGGAGCTATTCTAGCCTATGACATTAGTAAGAGAGGCTCTTTCCAGTCCATTCCTCGCTGGATCGAGGATGTGAGGAAATATGCAGGCTCCAATATAGTACAGTTGCTAATTGGTGAGTGTGGAAAGATCTATTTGGTAAGCCAGAAATAAAAAAGAATTATGCCTGTGCATTAGGAGACAATAGCAACTTGTACAAAGGCATTTCCTCATTTACAAAAATAAAAACATTTCTTCCTCATTTTGGATTGGATTGAATTACTGCATAATAATTGATGAAGCAGGAAAAAAATTACTTTCAAGCCTCTTCTACAGCTTACTTTGTTTACTTCAGCCTTTTATGGTTGTCTCAGTATTCCGTGCTTTAAGGATGTTTATTTAACAGTATATTTTGACCAAGTCAAGCCACTTTGTGAGTTTGTGCTTTCCTATCTGTTGGGATGTGTTCCATGCTTATACCATGATGTCCCACAGAGTATTAAGATGTTGAAAAGTATGCATGATATTGGCATTCAGATTTTTCAGAATGAGATCCTCTTGGCTAGTATTAACAGGATATTACTGATATTGGATACTTTAAATAAAATTGGAACTTTTTCATCTGTTAGATATCTCTGTCCCTTTTGGGCAGGTTTCTGATGTAACGACTGGCAGAAAGTGAAAAAATGTAATATAAAAATTCATTCCAGAGCTAACTAAATACAACATAAGTAATATCCTGTTAATACAGGAACATCTAGATTAGAACGGGTAAAAAGCTCATTTCCTGAGATTGAAGTGTTACGTTGAAATGCAGGGTTTGTCAACATCAAAGTGGGATAGAATTATAAATCCAGGATCCAAAAAATTAATGTTATACTTTACAGTGGCTCAGATTTCTTTCTTTATTATATTTTTATCTCTTTATCCTGATATTTTGTTAGCTGCTTTTTCTCATCTCCGAGGTAACTAGTATCTGATCTCTGGGCTGGTTATTTGCATCACTTTTGAGGTCCTTTAACACAGTTTTATCTATCCCTGCCATTGTCTTTTTTCCTAGGCCTCCCCAACTGAACTTTTTCCTTAATCTCCAGAATCCACATTTAAAAATTAATCTTATCAACAATTCTGTTTTCTGCTAGGAAACAAGTCTGACCTAAGTGACCTTCGGGAGGTTCAACTAGAAGAGGCTCAGAGTCTGGCTGAACACTATGATATCATCTGTGCCATAGAGACTTCTGCAAAGGACTCCTGCAATGTGGAGGAAGCTTTTGTGAAGATGGCCACAGAGCTCATGATGAGACATGGAGGCCCTGTGTTCAGTGAGAAAAACACAGACAGCATCAAACTTGACAGCAAGGATGTGGTAGAAGGGTGGGGCTGTGGTTGCTGATCATACAATTTCTCTAATTGTTACTGGAATTTAGAGGATCCATTCCCTTCTCTCTCCTTCGCTCTGGGTCTCCTCTATACATAAACACTTTGCACAAGCTTTGTGTTTTGTAACTTAAGGGATTAACATTTGCAGCATGTTTTTAATATGAAGGAACTTTCTTGTGTAGATCTGAAACTGGCAGTCATTCCGTAGCAATTTCTACTAGATTTTTTTTAGAGGAATTAGTGCAATTTGGCAGTAAGTTGCACAGAATGAAGCTACTAAAATATCTTCATACAAAATGGTCTGAGTGCAAAACTGCTATTTTACTATTCACTGACATCTCTGTAAGGGACTTATCAACTTGGATGACATTTAATGCTTTTATGGCAGCAAGTTTTCAGGCTGGCTGTATCAACTCTTTACATTCCAGAGGGGGAAAAAATATTTAAACATGCACAGGGTGATGTAAATTTTGTAGGGATATTTCTAGTATGAAATACTCAATTTTCTGCAGAGGATATAGCAGCTGAACCTCCTAAATTATGAAATTGTGCTTTCCAGGATACTAATACTGTTGGTACAAGACGTGCAAAACAAGCATTTTTCTCTCTTGGTGTTTGTTTGTTTTTTAATAGAGAAAGCAGTAGCAATTGTATAATACATAGAGGTTTGGTTTGGTTTCATTTCATATTCACCTCAGAAGACTTGATCCTGAACACATTTCACTGGATAGTAGTTCCATGGGTTTCAGTGGAACTTTCTTGGAAGTAAATGCCTTTGAAACTGTATAGGGCTTTATTTTAAATAGGCTGAAAACTATAAGTTAAGATAGATTCAATAGTTTATTTTGCACAATTGATATAGATTCCTTAGTTAATACTATGGTATAGATTGGTGAATCTCGTCTTCATTAATTTCAATATGCTTAGCATACTTAGAGACGCAGATAATTTGAATACTTTTCCCTTCAATCCTCTTCTTTCATTACTATTGAGCATATTACAAATTATCCCAGCTAGAGGATTTTTTCCCCATTTTTTAGAACTTTCAACAATTATAAAGTTAGCTCTTTTTGAACTTTCTCTGGTCAGTGGTATTAAGAAGTTGTTAATCAGTATATGATAAATGTTGAATTATGTGTAGGAAATAATTGGTCATTTTCCTAAAGTGGCTCATGGTAGAGAGCTCTAAAAAATCATCGAACAATTGCTTTGTTTTGTAAGACAGTGGCTCAGGAATTCTCATTATAAGGCACATTTGCTAATTTTATAAGATACTTCTTTTATATTATAGGCCCTGGGTTTCCTACTGTTCACTCCTTAGCCATTCCTTCTGCCCCTGATTTCTTCCATTATGCTACAACACAATCTTCAAATTAGCATCACACTATTTTTTTCAGGACAAATCAATAGCACATACTGTAGAAAAAGTCTGCAATCTATTAGTCAAAAACTGCTGAACTATTTCTACTTTGTTAATTTAAGTTCAATATTCTTGTTTACATTGGCCAGTGGTTTAGAAGAGCAGATATTAATAACAATTGCCTTTTTAGAGCACCTTAAACTGGGAAATGAAGAATACTTATAATGACTGCAAATCTTCCAAGCAACTTTTCAGTGTCCAACATTATTTCTCATGGGTCCTATGCACCTGTCTGAGAATCAAAGTTTTTTAACGAAATCCTTGCAGTCAGTTATGTTAAAACGGGTTTGATACAATGGTACTATTATGGCCATGAATACCTCCCTGGGTACCCATAGCCTTTCCAACCCATCTGATTTTTAAAAAAATGCTTATGTTTAAAAGATCAAATGTGAAACTAACATAATATGCTTTCAAACTTGTGAATATGCCCAATGCATTTGTCTAACCTATTTTAGGGAAAAAAAAAATCATTTTATGATTGGAAACAAGGTTCAGTTCAGTTAGACAGATTAGGATAACACTAGTTTGAGAGACTGCTTTTGTAGAAGATCAATATGAGAAAGTTAAAAACATTTGAATTTGTTTTAATTTTTGCAGTATAAAGTGTCTGGCTGTATTATTTACCTTACTACTCGAATTTTTGATTCCAGTGATTATCCTGATGAATGTTTGTATTGTAATTTCAGAATAGTAGCTTTAAAGTTGAATGTTTTGTATGGTATAGACGAAAGGGGCCTTAATTTCAGTTAGATGTAGTTTTATAATTATGTTTCCATAGAAACATAATTATATGCCTGAGAGATGCTGCTTCTAAATACTATTTTTTACCAGATTTCTTCAGGTTTATTGTATCCAGCCTTTGATTCCTAAACAGGAGCTAACAATGATTACTAACAGAACATTGGCATTAAACAGAAATGTTACTGATTTTGTACTGTGAATCCAATACTTTAAGAATTAATATTACATAATTTCAGTTTCTTTAGCTGAGTCCATGAAAATGAAAGGAAAAAAATGAAACTGAATAGTCTTAGCATGATTGATTGAACCAAGCACAGATCCTAATTCATCTCCTCATATAGTAGTTTTTAGATCAGGCATCCATACACTTTTCAAGCCATAGGTAATCCCCTTTCCAAAATGCTGAGGTTTTGGCAAAATCCTGCACAAGGAACTTGATGGGTGCTACCTTTTAATCATTTCTGTATGAGAGAGGGCAGTTTAAGAATGGTCCCTGCATCTCTTCTGCATATGTAGAAGGACGAGTTTGATTTTCCAGGAGTGAAATGAGACAGTATACCCAACTCAATAAATAAAACAAAGACAAAAGAACTATATCAGTTCCATTTCCAGTTATTAAAAGTTCAAAACAAATTTAAATCAGTTTAAAAATAAAATAAAATGCAGCATAAAATTTGACATCATGCATCCTTAAGAATATTTATTTCCCGGAAGGGAGAGGCTTGTGGGGTTTCAGCATAGCAAGATCATCAGAAGGTATAAAAAAGAACCCATAAAACAAATATATATTTTGACGAAAACTGAGCGATTACCAAAGAGAGAAATTCAAACTGACCAATATCTATGACAATATAACCATATGTTCATTTGGTGAATCCTGAACTTAATAGTTTAGTATCAGTCTGACTCCAGGTGGGAAGGAACTCAGCCTGGGGTGGACTATTTAATGAACATGTTGGTTTAGAAATGGCGAGTTCTTTCTTCACTGTGGCAGAAAGGGAGAAAAGCTTTGCTTGCCAAGGGCTGCAAAGATCTCAGCGTATCAGTGATCTAAGGAATTGATGCTACAGGCCAATCTGATATAATGGTGTGCCAATAATGTTTTTTTTTTGGTGAATGGACATCTTTTTGGGGGGTTGTTACATTATTTATATGAATGTGTTCAAGTGTTATGTGAGCAGATCCTTTCATACAGGTGTTGTAGGGCTATAGTTCGGTATACATTCCCAAAAGTAATTGAGAGCATACAATTGCTTCAGAATTAACTTTCTGCTTCATATTGCAAATATGCATTTTAGCAGTTAAGATTCTTTAGTATTTTATAATGTGATGTAAACTGCTTATTTATTCCCAGATTGGAAAGCAATAGCTTTGCTCAAATTGATTTTTACGATGGGGTTTCATAGTACTGACATGGTTACCAGTTTAGATCTTTCTCCATACATACTTCACTTCTGTAATTATTGTACAAAGACTAGCTCTTGCTTCAGTTATTCATTGCAAGGACAAGAAAATTAAAAGCCAGATTTTAGAGCAGTGATGGCGAACCTATGGCACGCGTGCCACAGGTGGCACGCGGAGCCATTTCTGAGAGCACGTGAGGCGTTGCCCTGTCAGCTGCAGCGCGCTTGTGCGCGCTGGCCAACTGATTTTCAGCCTTGGTTTTCGGCCATTTTTCACACTCTAGGCTTCAGGAAGGGTTTAAAATGGCCCAGCAGGCAAATCGAAGTCAGTTCTGGTTTGCCTGTTGGGCGGTTTTTTACCCTCCAGAGGCTTTAAGACGCTTCCCTGAAGGCTTCAAAGGCTGAAAAACGGCCCAGCAGGCAAATCAAAGTCACGTCTGGTTTGCCTGTTGGGCCGTTTTTTACCCTTCAGGTAAAAAAAACCTTCCCTGAAGCCTCCGGAGGGTGAAAAACAGCTCAACGGGCAAAAAGGAAGTCCCATTTGGTTGTTTTTCACCCACTGGAGGCTTCAGAGAAGCCTCCTGAATCCTCTAGAGGGCAAAAAATAGCCCAATGCGGGGGCATGCACATGCACTGTGCAGTGGGCGTGAGGGGGTTGTGTGCTGGCACGTGCGCACTGCCATTTTTGGCACACAAGAAGAAAAAGATTCGCCATCACTGTTTTAGAGAATACTACAAAACGCTCTTGTATTACTTCCATTGAATTTCTGGTAAATGTAGAAATTGGAAACAGAATAGTGCAAGATTGTCTGGGCCCTTGCAAATTTTTCTATATTTTGCAGATTTTTGTGGAAAAGGTTGCAAAGATATTGGTATTGCAAATTCCAATTACAAGTTAATATTCTGGGCCCTTCTTTATATGAGGAGTTGAATAGGATACCATTCCAAGTGGTAAGGCTATACATATGGATTCATTACAATTTACTTCTGGGAAAGGTAAAGGAAAGAGACAATCATCCTTGTGCAATGACAAATAAGAACTTAAGTAGTGTACACTGTAACAGCCTTGGGGGTATCTTCAGTGGAAATACTGAAGAATGAACCTGTGTGAACTAGTGGTTTGAACATAAATTTTAAAAGATGAAATTGTCAAAATATTTAGGGGACCCCATTATCAGCAGGAAAAATTCAGTCAACAACATTGTTTTTCTTTAGTCTTTTGAGTAGAATGAAAGTATTGCATGGATAAATCTGTTTGGAAAAGAGTCATATTTCAAATGGATTTTTCCAGTAAAATATAAGGAGTGGGAAACATTTATTTACTTGTAGCAGAAATATGAATTTAAACTCCATACCTATTTCTTTAAAGACTGAGGGCTCTTCACAGCATCTTTATGTGCTGTTGATCACTTTTTGACTGTTCCAGTAATGCTAAAAAATATCACTGGCCTTTAACCATAATGTAGATGATCTGTAGAATTAATTATGTTTATAAAAAATCATTATTTTGTCTAAATCTGTTTTTAATGTAATACTATAAAACAGTCGCAAATTAAGAATAACACAGTTTTCTGTTCTGATATAAATATTTCCTATTTACATTCCAAATACATAGGCATACATATAGAGACCCACACAAACACACAGGGGGACGTATGCACACACACACAGTCATATTCCATGGATTTATAATTCCATGGATTCAGGTACATAAAATGAAGCACATGAAATGTGCCAGATTCAGTTTGAGATATTAAATGCCTAATTGTTTTACTGAAAACCATTCTCAGCTTTTTAAACATTTCAGATGAACTACTTTTCTTATACAGATAGCAAATTTTATGGTCTATTTTTTGCATAAAATGCAGGGGAATATGCTATAGAAATACAATTGTAATTGATTTTATTACACATGTACCAGGCAGTTTAGAACAGACTGCTTTTTGTGACAGTTTGAAAAATAAAGTACACTAAATTATGTCTAAAATTGGTTTCAGCTTCTCCAAAATAATACCTTTGAAGTCTTATGATAGAAATGTGCAGACACAAATTATGGCTTAAAGTTTGTAAACTTTTTCTAATAGTCTGAATATTAGGGAAATTCTTTAACACAACTGCTGTGAGAATTGAAAATTATATAGTTTATACCCAGGTTATTCCAGACTTTAAACATTATTTATAATTAATGCTTTCATTTTCAATATACTATGATTGATTGGCAGATTACGTGTCCCATTCAATTGGTGTTGACTCTTTGTGACCAAATGGATAGATCTTCTCCAGGTCTCCAACCTTTTCAGGACTTCCAATTCTGCAACTCTTGCTGAGTCAATTCATTTTGCCAGCATCTGTTATGGATTTTCAAGAGATCTCAGTCTTTTCGTAATGTAAATAAACATGTTTACTTCTTTTGGTATGCCTTTGATTTCTCAACTTCTAGCTTTGGTATCTTTACCAATATCTTTGTAAAACTACTCTTCATCTCTTTGAATGGTTCTCTGAAATTCTTTGTTAAGTTGCCCCAAAGGTGCTTTTTCAAAAGACAACTGGACTTCCCTTTGTTTTTCCTTGAATATGCTTCTTTTCTCATCCAAAAAGCTTCTTCAGTTCACTGGATGAGAAGCGAAACGTCTTCAAGGACAAGAAAGCCCAGTTGCCTTTTGAAAAAGCATGTCTGGGACAACAATGACCTGGATGACTGAGAATCTCCATAGACATCTTTGTTAAGTTTGTTCCTGAGAATTTGGATTTCTTGGCTTTGGCTTCTCTTCCCTTTTTGGCAATTTCCAATGTGCATTATGATAGTAGCTTTCCTCCATTGGTGTTTTGAAGACCATGTAAGCAATAAATAAATCACTGGGTTGACTGATAAGTAATTATTTTGCTTCATTCAGTTTTCTAGGTCATATAGTACAACTACATTTTCTGTTTTACTATTTCCAGCTTTGGCATCTTAGTTTCCAGCCGCAACTGCCATATTTTGCTTGCATATTCTATCAATTGATTAAACAGTTGGACTTGGCCATAACATCGATCAACACCCCACCCCACCCCACTCCCTTCCTGTTTTGCATTAGTGATTGGAGTATAATTTGGATGTCATTTTAAAAGGGTTGTCTACAAATCTGACTGATATCATTTGGTCATTAATTGCATTGGCCCTAAGTAACTGATTGAAAAACTGTCCAGTTGCAGTCAATCTTAGTTTGCCGATGCCTAAGATATATATAATTGGTTGATTTGATTTTCCACTGTGTTGAGTTTTCTTGTGTTCATGCTTCTTGTTTCCATTGTTCCTACCATAATTCTGTCTTTGCAGTTTTATATTTTCTCTTTCTGCACGGAAGCACCTACAATAGATGCTCCAAAGACTTTAATTCTTTCATAAATACCATTAAACATTAGTACTGCTAAACAGCTTGTTCTCAGTAATATGTTGAATGCCATCCAATCTGAGGGGCCCACCATTATTCAGCACTTTACATTGTCCATCCATAGGGTTTCCTTGATAAAGTACAAGATTGGTTTACCATTGCTCTTTCTCTTGTGCATTGTGAAACTGGTTTTGCTCTTGGCACTAAAGTGATCATCCACCTCCAGCATCTTCCTATATCACTGTTGCTTGATATAGAGGCCTTCTCTCACTAGCTGGACAGTTGGGTGGCCTTCATGCCTTGACTTACTCTGCTGGGAGTATCTGCTCTTGGCATGCACCCCCAATGTTCTTCGCTCACCCTCTTTGGAATACACCCCTGTTACCACCGTCATGAGGTCAGGAGAAAATGTATATTACAGAAAATGTGCACATATCTCTTAGTTGAATTGTTTATAGGATGACAATTAGATGGCAATGCAGGGATAAAAATACAATTAACCAGTATTGTTTTTTTTGTTTTTTGTTCTATGGAAGATAACTCATTTATAAAAATATTAAAATTGCAATTAATCTTTTAAAAACTGCATTTAAAAAAAGATGGCTGCTTTATGTATTTATTTACATTACTGTACAATGTTTATTTTAATTCATAGTCTATGCAAAAATGTTGAAATTTGAAAAATGTGTTTCATTTAGCCCCTTCCCTTTGGGCTTTAGAAAATGTCTGGAATTGGAAAATGTCAGAAGTACATTAGCACATATGTCTAGTTATGTCTGCAACATCACTACTGCAACAGATTAAAAGAGAGTATCCGATGGCATAACAGATGATCTAATCTACATACAACCACTATATGCAATCTCAGTTTTTATGTTACATATAAACATGTAGAACAGAAGAGACTTTGCACACCTTTCTTTGCACACTGTAAAATGTTGAGATAAATTGTATGCTTCTTGTGGAGCAAGGAAAAAGAAAGACCTTTGTCCTATTTCTCCTTTTCTAATGTACAATGTCTTTTCACATCTTTGACAAAGATTTAAAAATGTAAATATAGTCAGATTATGCACCACTTTCTCTGAAATCTTTTCCTTTTAAAACTAAGCAACAGCAGAACTTATGTCTGCCTCCCATCAATCTCCCTACTCCACCATTCTCTGACCCAGTTATGATAATGGCATTGGTTCTGTGCATTGATTTCTAGCTTACATAATCAGGGAGGTGATATCATCCTTTTCTCTGAATTTCAGACTTGAAGATCAGTTCCTTTGTAAATCATTTGACTTTTTTGTGAATATAACAAAGTATAAGAATATATCTGCCTCCCTCATGGTGCTTGAAATCCTAAATTCCAATTTAACTGTATAACTAGTATAGACATTTTCAGGGTGTCATAAATAGTGAGGCAATCTGAAATATTTATGGTTGCATAAAATGCTTATTAGATCATAACTTACCTCCTTTCATTGCATTTTGGGAAATAAAGTGCATGTATAATTCATAGGAATGCTTTTGTTATATCGATTATAGCAAATGGCTGCACTAAAAATTTTAACAGGGTTTTCAGGTATTTGAATTGTGATGAACAAAGTGTAGAGAAGCTCGTCCTATTTCTTCTCCCAAAAATAATGTTTGAGTGCTCTTGGGTTTTTAAGATCTGCCTATTTTCTCAAGTTCTCAAATTGTTAGGTTTCTAGTTTCAGTTAATAAACAGTCATACCCTGAGGATAACCCCTACCCTAAATTCCATAAATTAGATGTATGGGCTGGATCAAACCTCCTTTCACAGATTTATTTGCTGAATCAGGAGCTACATGGAGAATTCCATGACCAAATGTGCATCTTCATAGAGATGAATGTTCAAAGCTGATAATGATGTTGCAGTGCAGATAAAATACATACCTCGATCCACTCTCAGACATGAGAGGACACGCCTGTCTCTCGATTAGGGGTGGGATATGTAGATGGCCGCCATTTTTTAAATCTGGCCAACAAACCGTGGAGAAATGGAGTGAGCTTTATTTTAAATAGGGAGTTCGTGCCTTAGAAATGGTTCTGCCTAAAAGTGAAAGGCCAGATGTAAAATATACGTTTTTGCATAGCTACACACATAACCTGAGTTTAACAAAGATTGGACACATTATTTGCAATTGACTTGAGTTCTGCCATGACCAATAAGGTACAAGTTCCTTAAGATTGGTATTATGCATGTTTAAAGTAAAAGTACTGGCGTGACTGATGCAATCCTAGTACGGTAGTATCCCTAGTTTACATATCCTGGCTAATATGACTTCTAATGCTGTCAGAATCTATGAGTGATAAAGGAGAGGAAGAAAGTAACCGGTTTGCTCTTATTTTGCCATCTCTTTCTCAATTGCTTTCCTACTTTTGAAAATATAATTTGGAAACATGTTGATGTTGGTTGTTTTACTACGAATAAGATTTCAGCATTTATGTGTATATTATCACCTCACTGCTTTTAAGCTTAGCTAAAACCTGATGGCAGAATCTGTGGAAGGTATAATAGGGACAGGTGCAAGAATTTCTAGGCTAGGTTGTAAAGGTAGAGATTTGTGTCAGTAAATATAGCATTGTCTGAAATCTGATAGAACACCTGCACAATTTTTGAAGTGAGGGCTGTTTTTAGACAAATCTTTTAGTGGTGTGGGCTAACAAAGGTTCGTCATATGATCTGTGCAGTAATTGTGCCTAACTAACTGGTATAGCCTGACTTTTAAAATCTCTTGTCCTAAGGACAGGCAGCTTTTCTACTAGCTGGTTCATACACTTAGTAAGATAAAGCACCAATTCATATTGAATTCACTACTTCATTTCCAAAGGGTTTGAAGAATTCTGATGTTATTGAATTGTTCTCCATTTTTTGAAAACAGTTTTATTGCTTGTAATAAGGCTTCTGGGAACAGACAGAGGCCCATCTGTCTTGTTTTCCCTTACATAGAGTTTACTAGAAGAGGTGAAAACAAGATAACAAGGGAACAGAGTATCAATGTTGACATTTTATTGGCACCTATTTATGGATTTATTAAAAAAGTTTATTTTTAAAAACTATGAAATTACTTTTTTTGGTAAAATTTAGCAAAATCTGTAGCAAATACATTGTACTGTCTATAATTAAAATGAGCATTTGGCTATTACACTGTGTGTTTCTTAATTAACTGCCACCTCACGTTATTCAGTTTAGTCAACAAAGCAAATAAATATTGAAATCAAAAGAATTATGTGAATTCCCCCCCAAAAAAACCCTCTCTCCATTGGGAAAGAGGATGGATCAAGCAATGGCCATAGTAATAAATACCTTCATCACTTTCCAGCTGATTGCAGCAATAATTACTCTGTTCACACATTATACTCCGCCAAGGATCACAGCTGAGATCTGCACTTCATATTTAATAATTTGGAGGCAGACAACCCACATTTTGTACAGCACTTTTATGTTTTGTTTTAACAGAAGTAATGAGATTTTCAACAGTAAAAGAACCAGCAGTCAAGAAATATGCCATGGACTAGCACTTGGTTGAGTATCAATGAAGGAAAAGCTGTTCATGAGGTGTCTATATTACAAAGTTCAGAATGAAGCAATGGTTTTGCTTGTGACATTCTATGAATGCAAAAGTAGGACTTTGAAGAAAGATTAGAATGAATATTGACATTTTTGAACTTTGGTATTGGAAAAGACTCCTGACAATCCCGTGCATAGCCAAGAAAATAAACAAATGACTCATCAAACAGATCAACCTAGATAACGTATTTGAGGCACAAATCACACTTTGGACATATGCAAAAACGTAGCTTTCTGCAGGAGTTTATAACACAGACAAGAGAAAAAGGATTGCAGCAACAAGGTGGCTGGACTCAATTATAACAGCAATCAGTGCACAGTTGAAAGACTGGAAGAATCAAATTGGATTGAGATCCTCCCGGAGAAAATCTATTTAATATGGTCACTAAGAATCAATACCAACCGGATGGTATATAATCAAAAATATTCTACAATTTATGATATGCAGTCTTTGTACATGTCCTTTCTTATCATACTTCTGCCAGTTTTCAACAAGTCACAACTTTAAATTCAGTAATGCAATCGGGAGAATCCCAAAGGTGTTTTTTCAGGAGGCAACTGGACTTTCTTGTTTTTTCTTTTGAAGACATTTTGCTTCTCATCCAAGAAACCTCTTCAGCTCTGACAGGATAGTGGGGAATGAAGGATCTATCTATCCCACTATCCTGTCTGAAGAGGCTTCTCGGATGAGAAGTGAAACGTCTCCAAAAGAAAAAAACAAAGTCGAGTTGCCTCCTGAAAAAGCACCTTTGGGACAACCATGACCTGGATGACTGAGAATCTCTACAGACTTTTAGCAACCAGGATAGCTTTCAGGAGCTCAGAAGGGGCGGGGAGATGTCTCCAAACAGACAAAGTCACTTAATGACTTTGACGTTGTGGGTCAATTGCTTTTTATACGGGTGCTGAATCTCAAGCCTCAGAACACTGGAGTTGACTGACAATTGCTGTGTGCTGTCCTTCACAACTATTTACAGCTGGCTTCAGTTACACTATGGAAACCCTGTTCCTTGAAAAATCTACAATGCTTGGAAGAATGGAATGAAGAAGACTAGAGCACGGAGGATGGATTCAGTTATGAGAGCAATGAGTACCCCACAGAGAAGTCCAAAAGGCTGAGGTGAAGACAGATAATCCTATAAAGAATCTACCAATCTTGACCTCTAAAGGTCAACACCATCCTGATGGCCCTTAGTCAATCAATTAATGTAATACACTCAAGCACACTAAAAGCAAGATTTTAATATAAAAGCATTGTTTTTAAAAAGTCCAAGCTTTCAACCAACGCTTCTGGTTATAATGATCTCTCACATGCTAAAGTCGTTTGCCGGCAGTGGGACTCTTCAGCCACTGAGCCCTTAATATTTAGTGACAATTGTGTGGATTCCATATTGCTACCGTGACTATAAGACACTGGCCTTCAACAACCTGTACAAGGTTTTGCTATACTTGTCACCAATTTCCTGCAGAGGATGCAAGTAATGATGAAATCATGCTTGCAAGTTTAGAATTACAGAATAGAGCTGGACAGGACTTGGAGGTCTTCTAGTCCAGCCCCCTGCTTAAGCAGGAGAACCTGTACCATTTCAGACAAGTGACTGTCTAGTCTCTTCTTAAAAACCTCCAGTGATGGAGCGCCCATAATGTCTGAAGGCAAGCTGTTCCACTGGTTAATTGTCCTCACGGTTAGGAAATTTCTCCTCAATTCCAGGTTGCTTCTCTCTTGATTAGTTTCCAACCATTGTTTTACAATTTTGTGCATTTTTCTTTTTGAATTTGGTTAAATTCTAAAAAGTGTGAAAATATGCTTGTAAGACTAGGAAAAAGCTACTGGAAATAACCTGTTTGTTTTTATAGTTTAAAACTATAAAATATGCTTAATTCGGTTAAAATCCCTTAAAAATAAAACATTGGGTCATTTTCACAGTTCTATATAGCCATTGTCTACTCAAAAGTTAAATGTGGACACACACACCCTTCAAAAAATTTCCCATTTTATAAATAGTTACTGAGCAATTAAGTCACATTAAATACATTAAATTCTAAATCACTAACCATTATCATTATAATTGGGCACCCCTTAAGTTTGGGGTTTCGGTTCATTTTTGGCTTTTAGTTCAGGTCACAAACTGATTCAGGAATTGCTTAGTCTATAAGATCATACAACCTGATCTAGATCAGGATATCTACCGTACTTTTAAGGCCTTTCCCAGGGATAAATTTACTCATTTTCTTAAATTATCTTGTTGTCTCACGAGAAAAAATGATCCATCTTGTTCATTCAAAAAGAAGTGTAAACACCTTGAAAAGTGTTTGAATAAAAATCTTGGTCCTATATATGATAGGAAGTAGGCTTCTTGCTCTCTTTTAGTGTTTCTCACCAAATTTAATCCTAAATATGAGGCTCACAGAGCTGGGTTTGTGACCAATGACTTGTTCGGCATTGTTGACAGAGGAATCAATGCAATGACAAACGGTAGTAGTAGTAAAAGATTCCTCTCTTGATGTTAACCTCTTCCAGACTATCGACCAGCAAGAGTGTCTTCCATTCTTCCATTGATCTTTGCACAAAGCCTCTGACGTGCCAGCTAGTTCGTCATTTCTAGGCACTTGATTATCCAGTTATGTGGTAGCATCAAGTGCCAACTAATAAATACAGGAAGGTAGCAAACTCAGCTACATTCAGGTTGGACTTCCTTATCTTCCTTTTTTGTTCATCATCATCATCTTCCCTCATTAATCATATCTGGTATCAGAAGTTCTGAAAGCCCAAAGCTTTTCTATTCCCTCTAGATGTACTATTATGTACGTAGTCTGTGATTGCTCAGTGTTTTTATTTCTTAACCCTGTGTCCCTCAAGGTTTGCACCCATCGTTTTTTTAAAAATGTGGTTGTCTTTGTTGATTACCAGAAACCACCAGTCTTACTTCTTTGATCTCTGATACCATCAGGTTCTCCACTTGGTTAGTTCTATACTCCTGCAAGCAAGATGCTATCCCTGTCACTTCTGTATACCATGATTTCCAACTCCCAGATCTTCCAAATCAGCATGCCAATTTCTCTAAAATTCTGGGAGTTTAGAGTTAGATTGCGTTTAAGAGGTGAGTGTTGAACTGGAATGAAGTATATTCAGATACATTTTTGTTCAATAGCTTTATTTAGTCTAGGACTCCGAAGATCCAAGAGTTTTGTAAAGATTAATCATCAGAACAGTAATGATTGACCAAGTGATTAAATAATAGTCATGTGAACATACTACTGCTTAATGCAATAGTTTGTGGCAGTAGTCTGAAGCAGACCTGGTTGCTTTTTTCGTGAACATAACACCTTCCATATGTTTGCTAATATGGAGACCATCCAGCAGTAGTAATTTCAACTGCCAATTAAAACACTGGGTTTTCTTTTTTAACAAGATTTTGAAAAAATTAGCCATCTATATAAGCATTTATTTCTCCATTAAAAAAAAAAAAGGGGGGGAGGGTTAAAAAAGATTAAAACAAAAATTGAAAGTTCAGTTTCTTCAGAATGCCTGAGCATTTTCCATTCTGCAAAGTTTGAAACTCAAATAGTATATATGCTGCAGAGCAGGAAAACTATCACCAAGTCCCTAACTATGCCAGCATGGAAAGCAGGACTCTTTTTTTTTTAAAGCTAAGTCTTACCCAAGTGAAACAAAAAGGACTTTGAAAAAGGAAAGAAACTAATCTAAAAAATAGAGCTCCGTGTATGCCTTAAAATTATAAATCCATGTATCCCCAGAAAATTGGGGGAGTGTCTGAAGTAGATTAGATGAATGTGTGAAGGAGGAGAGAAACATGAAGTCCAGATGACATTCTTTGCATCTGTCTTCTTAGCAAAACACAAATCTTCAGTAGGGGATTTCCGAAAAAGTTATATTCCTTGCTATGCAAAGCAATGTATAAATTGATTAAATACTGATGATATTCAAAACCTCCTGGGCAAATAAATATTTGCATGAAAGAATAAATGACTGCGGTAACAAAAATATCGAATTAATTGTGTATTTTTCCTTCATATTTAATAAGTGGACAAAGGCAATTTTAACAACAAAGTATAAACAGGATTTGAAGTGTGGAAGCCAAGAAAGTATAGGGATGGATGCCATGCTCTAAATAAACTGATGGAAAATGTGCAGAAGGAAAAATAATGCAGAAAAGGGATTAGCAGGATTTCCTATCAAAACTTATTATGAGTGACACATATAAAAATGTTTGGGGGAAAAGACAATATGTGCTTGCACTATCAAAGTTTTGATAAAGTTCCTTGCCACAGATTTATAACAAAAACTAAACAGGATAAGAAAATATGTATAGGAACTTTAATTGTCCCAAGAACAAAATGAAGAAATTGGAGATAATGGATAGCTGTCAACTAAAATGACTTTAAAGAGGGATTAGAACACTGAACAAATATATGGTACTTTCTAAAATAGAAAATATTTTACTGGATAAAATGCTGCAGTTAACAGAAAGTTTCAAAGAATAAGACATAAAAAGTATAGTTTACATTTATGAGATACATAGTCCTTAAAAATTAAACATGTAACATTTAGTACCAAAAGAGAAAATGTTATCTTATCAGTACCTGATTGCCCTTGTGGAGTTTCAAGTTAAAACTAAAAGCTCAAGGAACTGCTTAATCTTGCTGTTCAGTGCAGCAAAAACACCAGAACGATTAATAATAAAACCCAAAGGGCAAAGTCTGACAGAAACAACTTTAGGCAGCTTATTCAAAGTGGGATTTGAGAAAAATTGTATTTGCTGTCCTGCAAACCCCATTCATTTTAACGGATTCTACCTCGGCAAAGCATTTCTGAACTCTGTCTTTCAATCTCAAATCGAGTACAAAAGAAAAGCATCAACCTGCAGCTTTTGTGGTTCACACAGAGCATTGATCCAAGGGAAGGTAATGGAATAAAGAAAAAGTTAGACAGGCACATTTTAATTCCTTGGGAATCAAGTGCAATGTATGGAGTTTAATACCATACTTGTTTTACAATTTTGACTGCCAAACACACCTGTTTGACATTAATAATCAAATCTGGAAATTGGGATCTCTGAACCAGGAGTCAATATTTAGAAGGAAATTCATTAAAAAGTTTTGGTCATTAAAATAAATTGGCACAGAAAAGAAATATATGGGGTGTACTGTTCTTTTTTTAAAAATAAATGTACTAGAAATGTTACTTATAAAAACATTAATATGTTAAGAGACTGTTTGATATTAGGTTGCCCTCTTAGTTTTTCAGAAGGAAAAGGAATATAACAGCATCACAAAGTCATTAGGAAGTCCTGCAGTTTTCATGTGGTGCAAAGTTTTCCAGTTGGAAGATGAGGTCAACAGCAGCTTCAACATCTGACACTACGTGGTTTGGTTCTACTAAAGCAGGATCAAATCTAAAATCTCTGTGTCCATGAAAGACAGTCTCAGTGATGTTCTCCCTTGTATCAGAAGGCACCTCTGTGTGAGGGTTATAAACTCCGGTGCAAACAAGAACAGACGTACATCTTGTGGCAGTAGCTGATGCAAGTTCATTTTCCCAAGAATTCTCAAGCTCCTCTTCCTGAGAAACGGTGGCAGATCTTGTGCCCCCTAGCGCTTTGGCCTGGACATGAGCCTTAGGACTTCTTCTTCTTGAGATCCTCTCTTCAAGGTAGCGGTTGTAAAGATTAGCACCATAAATATCTGTCATCAGGTTGTCCCTAGAAATTACATTAGAATCAAAATATAGAAGGTATATGTTTAATTATTAGGGTAGCAGAGTTCATTTTATCAAAAGTTTTCAATTTCAGTCATTTGTCTACCCCCAGTTAGAATTTGGAGAGGTGCTTGGAATGAGACATAGATTACTCTTTGCATAATGTGCCATCCCCTCTTCATATGCATCAAAGCTCCTTTTGCGGGAATTTTATTCCTGATCCAGCAGTTTTGTAAACTCAAATCTTACTGCATGGCACTGCACTGGGCTTCTTATTCTTTTGGACAAATCAAGTTGAATGGAATATTTAAAGAGTACAGAGAGTCTTTGGATAATGATAGTAATTGAGGCTTTAATTGGGAATGTGGGCAGAGGAAGTAATTGGGAATGTGGGTAGGGGGATGTTGTCAGCATATTGCCCCCAACAATCTGGATCCTCATTTCACCGACCTCGGAAGGATGGAAGGCTGAATCAACCTTGAGCTGGTGAAATTCGAACTGCCAAATTGCAATCAGCAGAAGTAGCCTGCTGTACTGCATTCTAACCACTGTGTCACCACAGCTCTTGACGTAGCAGGTTCCTCAGGAGAAAAAGTGGCAGAATTGACTTAAAGGAGCAATTTGTGCTTTTTCGTGTCAGCTTCTCATTGACTTTGCTTGTGGGAAGCTAATAGGGAAGGTTGCAAATGGGGATCAGATGACTGCAGTCACATAACTGCGATGCTGCAACTGTCCTAAGTGTGAGCTGGTTGCCAAGCACTATAATAGCAATCATGTGGCTGTGGGGTGCGGTGATGGCCGGAACACTGAGGAGTGATTATAAGCCCCCGTCACAATTTTGACTGGTTGCTGAACGAGAGGTAGTTAACTGAGAATTGCCTGTATTGTTTTAAGTATTTAAAATAATAAATTTTAAAAAACGTGTACATCTTTTAAGGTTGCAAGTGTGAACCTGATCTTTTCTAATCTGTTGCCAGTGGAATGTCTTTCAGGTCATCTTCCAATTTCCTCAATGGGCGATGACAGAAACTATCATTCAATGGCAGCAAAAAACATTATTCTGAAGATGAGCATGTTATTGCCTCCTGAGTGTTCTCACAGTGCAACCATTTCATGCATATCCCAAAATCAAATGATACACTCAAGACTGCCAAAAGTTATAGATGACAACTAAATTAAAAAATCTGACATCTCAGAATTTTAACTTTCAATTGAAAAGGTTTTTTTAAAAACTGTTTCCCACAAGCATGAATACAATCTGAAATGTACAAGCAGGGTAAGGCACAGGGCAAGCTTCTTTAATTTATCATGCCGGGATTACTACAGTTCTGAATTCCCAGGAAGCTGGGATAGAGAAATAGAAGATAAAGGAAGCTGCTGGATCATTTTAGCATTCCTAGGCTGCCTTTTTATTGGCAGCCATGCAATGGCTTTTCATGCTAAATAGTCTCATTTTACAATAGGCAGGATTATATTGCAATAGAATGACTTTCAAAATCAATTTGAAGCTTAGCTGCCACTGTACAATTACACAAGTAACCAATTATTCAGAAGTTCTCTCATATAGCTCTTCCAAAGTGAAATCTGTAGTGTTTGAACTGAAATCTCAAGCATGACATCCATAAACTACAAGACAACTTTACCTGGTGCTGGGGACCAATCAATTCCTTTAAGAAAACATGACTGGAACACTTAAGCACACAGGAGCAAGCCATATTTTGGCTAGAGGCAGCAAGATCTTAAAAGAGGGTTTCAAATTAATTAGAAGATTGGGTAGTGATATGTACAAGTACGGGGCAGATTTTGTTATCAATTTTCTGTCTAACCTGTCTCAAAGAGCAAGAGTGAATTGGCATCTTGCAAAACAATTACTTTAGAGATCAACATATTTTCAGAGGGCTATCTAAATACTCTTTTCAATCGTTTACCTCCATTTAACTTGGAACAATAGCTTGCCTGAAATTTAACTTTGGGGGGGAGGGGATAGCAAATGAGAGGGAAGAAAAGAAATTTCCTACCCAATGGCATACAACGTTTGAATAGGGCTCTTCCACTGCTTTGCAGATGCTTGAGTCCTAATGAGGTACTCTGCATAGTGATAAGTCACTTCACTAGGCTTTCCCATCAATGCTTCATATTTCAATTCTTTGCCAGTGATCTTCTTATAAATATTTTCCAAACAAACCATAAACGTTCCATGCCCAAACCTGAAACACAGAAATAAAATTTGGTCAATAGAGGTACCGGTATATCACTGGCAAGGATAAAAGCAATGTATTACATTAAAAGGAAGAAATTTATATATACTATTTATCCAAATCCTTAGCTTCTCCTCTGTGAATTATAAGGCAAGATTGCTTTGACTCACTTTTTCTTCTGCCTACATAATTCTTGGCAGTTACTTAAAAGTTGAAGAAACATGCCAAAACATTTTAATGGTGTAGGGGGGGAAAACCTTCTGGGCAAGATAGCCTCCACAAAACGTTTACAAGGCTAAATGAATTAAGTTTACTGTGATAATATTATCTTGATGCTTTTGGCAGGACCACAAAAAAAACAACAACAAGCTACCAATGCTATGGTTAGAATCAGAGAAAAATAAGTTTAATTTCAAGAGAGAAAGATATTAAACGCAGAAGCAGAATATATACTATATGTAGTAGCAGTCAACTACTACAACAGTAGTCTTATTGGCAATTCAATTAGGTTTGACAAACTGAGCTATTCATTTACTATAAATAAAACAATTAACTTTATGTATACTTGCATACAAAAACTAGAATTCATGTGTTTCCAATGATACTTCTAATGCATCTGGGAGTATTTCCAGCCAAGCCCCTTCCCATAAAATTGCTGTTCTTATGAGAGGCCTCCTTTTTGACTCTTCTTTCAGGATTTACCAGGATAATATCAGTTATCATTGGAAATGCCAAAGTAGCATTATACACATAAAATGTGTTTCTACATTCTTCCAAGTGGCCGATAAAGCAATAAGTGCATTTTAAATGGAATATGCCATCACTACCCAAATATTAATTCAAGATTTGGATATATTCATTGAACAATCACCAATTCTGTCTCAATTCAAACAATTACGACTATGGAAGTAGCTGAGAATCTATGTTAGAACCTAAAAAAAAACACCTCCAGAACAACTTGCATCTTTGCCTTACCTTGGGGATTGAGCTTCAGCTGCCCACATCAAGTCCATGTTACAAGCCAATACAGGAATATGTGGATACGTTCGTTGATAAGGATTTCCAGGATAGCCACTTGTCAAAAGAACATCTATTATCAATTGTAAGTTGGTTTCCCACCTCACTGGCTCGCCAAACAAAATAACTGCTGTAAGATAAGCACAATTTCAATGTGTTACATGTGCATGACTTTAAGCTATTTCTTAATGCAAAATAACAAACATGTCTTTCATGCACACTATAACAAGAATAAGCAAACCATGGGCCTGGGCTGCATTTAATCATTGAATCTATTTTTAATCAGCCCATAAAGGCTGCTGTGATCATGCCATCAAAATATAGCAGCAAATTAAAAAAATAGCACATCTTAAAATGCAGAATTTTTTTTTTTTAAATATCACAAAAACCATTTGGTGTAGCATTACATTGGTATGTCCACTGCTATTTAAAAGAAAATAATTACTTTGTATTTAAAGTACTTCAGTCCTTTTTCTTTTTAGAAATAGAAAAACACAAGGGGAAAAAAAACAAATTGTACAAAAATCAATTTGTTTATGTAAACTGCCAGTGGAATATACTGTAATTACAAACCTTAATACAACTTCTGTAACATGAATTAGCATAGAATAATAATGAAGATACTACTTTAAAATTCACATTACTAGTTTTTTCATTAGTTTTTAAACCTCATATGAAATTGAAACAGTAAGAATGAGGTTTGGTAAAGAACTAGAAACTTCACAGCTTAACATTAATGGTAGATTTATAATGTAGATAGTAGAAAAATCAAGAAACAAATAAAAATGAACAACCTGTCAGTATCATTGTAAAATGACATACATATTGTATATGATGACTGTCACACTCTTATTCAGATATATTACAGCAGCTAGCAAAAATTAGCAAAATGCTTTCAGAGCTATCACAAAGCAGTCCATTTTACTTGGGAGTAAATTTCAGAATTAAACATAAACATCTACACATACTGACCTTCAATCTTGGGGAATTCCATTATGGGTAAGTGCTACAAATTAAAAACAAGTTAAATTTACTAAGGAAAGTATCATTTATTAGCACAAAGAAGAAACAAAATAAACAAACATCTGAACATTATGGGCACAGACCATGTTCTGATTAAATTCCCAGCACCTCTAAAAAATTAAAACCTGTCATCACAAACATAAGGAGAGGAGATACTTCCCATTTATATAACTTGCACGCTTGTGTCTTAGATCTTGAATGTTTTATCTCATACTCTTGCGGTAAAAGAAGTCCATATAATTGCCAATGTGTCTTAGAAATGACTCCTGTGTTTATAACACAGAATCCCCTCTAATATATCACTTATCTTCTTAGGCCTAATTCAATATGCCACCAGAGCTTCCTCCACTCTTCTGACTGTACACCTGTGATCATCTGAAAGTTGTTACTATTAACCTCAAGCCCATTTCCACATATTCAATTGCAGCTCATTTGGTCTGTAGAAGTTGCATTATGTTCAACAGCACAATATCGCAGATGTGAAGATGAAAACCATATTCATGCATTCTTCTGTATTCTATTTTTAATGTTTTTATAACATACACATTTATTGACTTAAGTGTGCTGAATTTCAGCTTCACAGTTAAAATGTACAATCTAAAAGTATGAGGACACTAATACATGGTCAGGCTGATTGGAGATTATGGAACATCATATGAAAGGCTATGGGTAACTTCAGTTGTTTTACCTGGCAAGCAAACTTAACCAACCTACCTCAAGACAATGCTTTCAAGTTAGATTTAAATAATCATGGGAAAAGACTGAGGACACCTGAACGAAACTATATCCTAAAATTGGCTGACCAGATCAGTTACTTTCAACACTCTACTGAATTAAATTATTTTTCTCTGATTTCTCTTTTCTGTAGCTGCATGTGTGTTTGCTGCGAAAAGAGCAAAACAACTGCATCACAAAATAACAAACCATAACGTCTCCTTTCTGCAAAACAAACAAGCCTGTATAGCTAATTAGAGAACTAACTATACATTGATCTGAACTACAGATGTCAGGAGAGACTCAACTTAACAAAGATGGATCAGTCCAATGCTGCTGCCCACTTTACCCTCTTCCCTACTACAATACTTGAGCCTTTGCGTTATTAGTCATCGGTAGCATTTCCTCAGTTGCTCTCTCGGCTGCTATCAAATCTGTTCTAGGATCAGTCAATATTGAGAAACTCTAAGAACAAAGAGTGCAATCTTTTAAATGCTACGAATGATGCAAAGAAAGGTACTTTAAATGCATCCTTTGTGTACAGTGCATAATTTTTGACAAGCAAATTAGCAGTACAGGTTGCATCAAGGAAACAATAAGACTTGAGCAATCAGACTTTCACCACTACATTACTGTTTTTAATTTGTGCATATGGGAAAATATTTATCCACGCAATGCTATAATCTGAACTAATACCCACCTTCACTATGTTGCTACTGGCACACACAAGAGAATTGGTAACAAGAAGTCAAAGAGTTAATCTATTTATAACATAGAACAGTGATGGCTAAGTTTTTTCTTCTTGCGTGCCAGAAATGGGAGCGTGTGCATGCATACCAGCACACAACCCCCCACGCACACTGCACTGTGCATGCAAGCGC
>JANHFT010010338.1:79473-92744 GCA_032467955.1 Pseudoxenodon macrops | reverse complement strand
GTGGTATAAGGTATTTTGTTTCGAGCAGAGGAGTGGAGGACTCTTCTTGTGAAATATCTTTGGACTCATTCAATTGTATTAATATCTGATATGTAGTGCAGGTTCCAAACAGACGAGCTGTATTCAAGAATTGGTCTAGCAAAAGTTTTGTATGCCTTAGTTAGCAATTCAATGTTACTGGAGAAGAAGCTACGTAAAATTAGGTTTACAACTCTTAATGCTTTTTGGGCAATGCTGTTACAGTGAGCTCTGGGATTTAGATCATTTGAGATGAGTAGTCCAAGGTCTTTGACAGAGTGAGGGTCGTCTACTAGTTCGTATCTGCCCAGCTTGTATTTTGTATTCTGATTTTTTTTGCCAATATGTAAGACAGAGCATTTGTTGATTGAGATTTGGAGTTGTCAATTGTTTGATCATTCTGACATGTAGTCAATGCATTTTTGTAGGGTAGTAGCATTGTCAGTGGTGTTAAATAGTTTTACATCATCAGCAAACAGTTACTTGTAATATGATCACAAAGGTCATTTATGTAAAGTATGAAGAGAGTGGGTCCTAAAACGCTACCTTGGGGGACACCACTGTTAACAGGTACAGGGTTAGTTTTTTTTCAGTTACTCATCTTGTTGATACTATTATATTCCTAGAATTCATATTATTTATAAATTATTATATTCATGGCTGAGGAATTTTAGTATTTATAACAAAAGCAATAAATAGTTACATTTGCATAAAGTTTTACTAAAAAAGGAGAAATTTTATAAAAAAGTATTTACAATTTTATTTGCTGAAATATTCAGCATTTCCAAAACCCAACCAAGTGAGTGTTTTTTCCAGTAGCATATATTGAACATTTCAGTTCTCTTGAAAACTCAAAATTAAATACCGTTCCACAGATGTAGAAATGTCTGACAATTACCAATTTACACATGATAGACTAAATTAAATATAATAAATCTTCTAAGAGCTACTTAACATTCTATTGAAGTGAAGACTAATACAAAATGTTACTTTCTAATTTAAGTTATTACTAAGGTAAAATAAAACAAAGAGGAAAATAGGTAGACAAAGATAAATTCAAAACATGCTAGCTATTTAGAACTTGACGGTGGAAACTGAAAATGAATAAACTCTCATAAGTTAGGATAGGTGAAAAATGCATTTTGGTAAACCATCTTCATTCTAGAACTTGAAAAGTGTTATTTCTATAGAATCAAGAAGATACTGATTCTGTAGAATCAAGATAAGATTATAAAAAATAGAAGAGGCAATTATTACTATAATCCTAGAAGTCTTTTAGCCTCTTCACTTTGAGCCAGAAGAGCTTCACTGGCGTATTTTTGAAGAAGTTCCATCTTCTTCCTTCGGACAAGAGCTTCTTCAATCTGTTAAGTGAACAACATTCAATTTGAAAACTTGTAAATGGGAAATTCTTTAGTAAAAGTAACTTAAGAAACTGACCATAACAGAATCGATTAGATCAAAAATTACTTTGGCCATAGAACCTAGTACCTCATTTCATAAAAACAATTCAAGTTACAACACTATTTTTCAGAAATGAGTATGAAAATTGATAAATTGTTCAACTGCAGCATCTTGCAAATGCACTTACAAAAATCATTCATACAATGCAAACAATCAAAACATAACTTGCCAATTAGCTAACATTTTAATGATTTGCATTGTATGAATACATTTTAAAGGTCCTAATTTCCTCCTCACTAATACAGTAGTGAGCCTAAAAATTACACATACCTATCTTTATAATAAAATCAGCTTTTCATATCAAAGAAAAGCTGGAAGGGAATGACAGGGAGGAAGGGAAAGGAAACTTAATGGGGAAGCAGACAGGAAGTCAGAAGTTTATTCTGCCCCCGTGGTCATTCTGTTTTCTATGTTTTAAAAAAGTATATTTAAAACTATGACACAACAGGGCAGAGGTTCTCTAGTAATGAATTAAATTCCTAACGAAGAAAGAATTATTTCAAAAAGCACCTTTGGGACAACCATGACCTGAATGACTGATAATCTCCACAGAAATTCTTTCAGTGGCACTTTTGCCATCCCTCCCTTTCTTCCCGAGCGTATGTGAACACCCAACTATTAACAGTAATAGCCTGTTACAGTATATTCTGAGGAAATCTGCTCATTTTGAAATATACTAATTATTTTGCTGTAAAGTAAACTAGTGCACAAATCTACTTCTTTCAAAGTTAAACTTCTTGTATATCCTTCCTTCCCTCCGTCCTTAATTCATCTCTCTATTTCTTTCTTCATCCTTCCTTTTCACCTTTTTCTTCCTTCCTCCCTAATCTTTCAAAGTTATGCTTCTTGTATTTCCTTGATGTGCGAGTCCTTACCTCCTGTTGTGATGGTACTGGGACATGAGCAATAAACGTCTGCTGACTATCCTCACCATCTGTTTTCATTCCATTTTCTTCATCAGACTGCAAAGCATTGAGAAAATGTTGAATTCTAAGTTTGCTTAGCACATCATTAGAACTTCACCTCAAAATAAACAGAATAATTCCTTGCTCTCCTGATTGCACTTCAACCAGGGTACGGCTAGAAATAAGAGTTAATTATATTCATTTTGAATAAGACAGAGTTGAAAAATGCAGGCCTATCAACTTGTGAATATGTAACTGCACATTTATTATTAATCTTTTTATCAGTCATGATGGAGTACACTAGTTTACTATATAGACTATATAATATATAGCATAAGTCTGGAAACAGATACACTACCTCATTGTCATTTACTGCATAGATGTTTTCTTCCTCCTCCTCCTCTTCCTTGTCATCTCTTGCAAGATGTGCTTCTCTCTCTACCTTCCATCTTTCCACTGCTTCTGCAATAACTGGAAAAGCAAAATAGGCAAATTTGAAAGTTGTATTGAAAACCGCAAACTACTAAGATACAGCAACTACTCATTGTTATAGTGAATACTCTCTTTAGGATAAGTAAATTATTTACTTGTTTGCCAGTATAATTATTTTTCTATTCATGATATATATTCATAGATGATTACGGGAACATTTAATATTCACTCTGGTCATATCAGACTGCAAGACTGTACCATATTTACCTTAAAATGTCCCAGTGGGCCACAGCATTGTTTAATTTTATATATATATCACTAAAATATAAGCAACTTAGCTATGCAACTCAAAACTTGTAAAAGAGAAAAGATCAATACTGTGATGACTGGGGGAAAAAGACATTTGTAAGCTGTAAAAGAGAGGGGGAGAAGTTTATAATTTTATTTGTGATTACAACTTATATGGCTGCTCAATTCAACATAAGACTCTGGGTGGCATATACGTTAAAAGCAAATGCCTATACTGAACAAAAAGTAATTGTGATAGTAAATCTAACCCTAACATACATCAACCAGATGGGCACACCAGTCCCAGAATTTGGAGAGAAAAATGTAAGTTTTCAGATTTAGGGCAGTTTCTCTAAAAGGACCTATTAAACAGTGAAAATCTGAAAGAGACTAATATACCAAATGAGCAAGAACTTTTCGTAAAACAAGGCAAACATGATTTATTAGGTGTAATCAAGACCCAATAAAGTAACAGTTAAAGGGGACATAATGCACCAATTTTTTTTTCAAAAGAGAAACAGCAGAAATGGAAGAGTTGCACTGAATATTAAAAAATACCCATTCTGCTTGGAAATCCAAATAAATTAATCTGATGATGCAGTGCAATGCATTTGGTTAAAATTAGTCAAGGAATATCTATGTAGGCTTAAAGCGTTTTAGATTTGAAGACAAAAAGATTATTTGGAAGATGTAGGAACATGAATGTAGCACCATTTTTCAATTCCTTAGGTCAAATGTGTCATTGCTTAAGATCATGTAGCAGATAAAGAGGGCAGCCATGTGGTCCCAGGAAAAGGTGCTGCTGCTTTAAGGAGTTGCAGACTGGCACTAGAATCCTTTGGCTCTTTCTTTTAGGCCCCTGATGGTGAACCTATGGCACACGTGCCAGAGGTGGACGCAGAGCTTCCTCTCTGGGCATGTGCTGTCACCACCTGTTCCGGTGTGCACACGTACGTTCTGGTTTCAGCACTCAGTGCCAAAAAGGTTCACCACACTGTTCTAGGCAAAAGGTGCTAGATGCATAATAGTAGGTTGAATCTGTCTGCGCTACCTTCAAATAATACTTCTGATTGCTAATGTCTGGTTTAGAAGACAGAACATGATTCTATTTTTTAAGAAACAAAAAGAGATGGCTGGGGAAAAATCCAGGGAATTATAAATCAGTCAGTCTAACACAAGGACCTATGAAAACTCTTGTATGAATCATAAAGAGACTGATCCATATGCATCTTGAAAAGAAGCAATCTTGGGTTGTCTTAAACAAGTCTTACCAGATTAGTCTTATCTCATGTTCTGATCAGGTGACTTCCTTAGTAAACTGCTAATGTCATAGACATAGTTTCTTGATTTCAGCAAAACGTTTAACAAAGCATCCTGACACCATAACTAACAAACTACTAACAGTGGGTTGGCATGAAATAATATTTATAGCTGGAGTGAAAGCTGTATTCAATGCTTTCCAGTGTTTCTTTATCATACTACTAGTGAGGTATTGAGTAGAGTTCAGTCCTTGGCCTTCTACCTCAAACAGTACTGATAAATTTAAAGAAATGGACTGCAGGAAATTAAATGAAATTTAACAAAAACAAATACCAATTTCTTTGCTGAAGAATACATATACATAGAGAGGTATTGGTGTAGGTGTGAAAAGAACCTTAGAATAATAGTAAATTGCAAAATGAATTTTTAGATCTAGTTCTATGCTCCACACTATGAAGGATTAGAGTGAAAGACAACAAGCATGATCCAGGAACCAGAAACATCTTATGAAAGGAAATGATAAATGTATATCCTTGACAAGAGAAGGCTGGGTACGAGCAAAATCTGCTCACCATCAGTCCAAAGGTCGGAATATAGAATTATGGATGTATAAGTTATAGGAACATAGTTTTTGGCAGAAAAATCCTAAAACTAAATGTAGATTGAAAATTGAATGAATATCAAAAGAGAAGTAAGCTCCCTTTCACTAGTTGTGTTCAAGCGGTCTATGTAGGCACTACATTTACGGGAGGTGCTTTAACCTGGATTCCTACACAGAGCAGGGGACTGGATTAAATGCAGCTAGCCCTCAACTTACTGTACAACCACAATTGAAACTCGAATGTGACTCCAGGATGCTGCAATCAGTCGTACATTCGAGCCAGTTGCCACATGCCTGCAATCATATGATGGCAGGACAGGTGCAGCAATCATAACTTGAGGATGGTTCATGACTAAATGTCCATCGTAAATTTAAATGGTTGTTAAGTGACTCAAGGACTACCTAGTGGTCCTTTCCAATTTCACAATTCTTTAAATCTATCTCATCTTATTATTTGTGTGAATCTTTGAAACACAACAGTATTCTGAATTCAAAAGCAACACAGCAAAGCACTCTGTTGACAAGAAATAAGTTCTACTGAAAGATCACTCGCATTCACTTACAGAAATTTAACAAAATTAAAAGAGGCAATTTAGTTATTTCCTTATTTCAGTTCATCTAGTTTTATTTAGGCCCATTCATTTCTAAAACACATGCATTAATTTCCTCTGTATCCACGTGATAAATGAGGATCCACGTTCTGGAGTTAATTACCATGAAACCAGATTCAGCCAGGCTTGCCAATAAACGGCAGCAGCATTTACTGAACTGCCTTAAATAGCAGGAATGAAAACATCTGATTGCTTCCCAGAAAAAGGCCATACAATATAGGCATTAGTCTGGAAAATAAGAGTCATTAAGCTTCCAATCTCACTTATCAGCCACGATATTGAAAATGTTTGGTACAAGGTTATGTTTTAAAACTAGAAGCAAATGTAGAGAACCAGTTTGGTCTACTGGGTTAATACACCAGACTAGAAAGCAGGCGACCATGAGTTCAAGTCCTGATTTAGCCATGAAAGCCAGTTGGGTGACCTTGGGCCAGTCATCCTCAGTTTAACCCTTCTCACAGGTTGTTGTGGAAAAACAGGAGTAGGAAGGTATGATGGATGTTTGCCACTTTGAGATTTTTGTAAAAATAATAAAGGCAGGAAATAAATACAAATTACCGAAAACATGGAACAAAGCTTATTATCACTCTCATACCAAAGGAAGATGCAGATCACCAGCAGATAAAAAGCTACAGACCCATCTCATTATTAAATACAGACTAAAAAATATTTACATCTATAATTGTGGAAAGACTCAAAAAAATGCTAAATAAATTTATTCACCCAGCCCAAAATGGATTTCTACCGAAAAGACCATTGAAAAAGAACATGAGAATAATTATGAACACATTAGAATATTACAAAGCAGACCCTGGAAAACAAGCCACACTAATCTTAGATGCTCAAGAGGCCTTTGACAATTTGAATTGGCAATTCATAATCACAATTAAAAAATATGCATTTTGGAGAAAAAATCATGAAAATGGTGGAAAAAATGTATTCGATACAAACGAGTTTCCCCACTCCTAATCTGACACCTTAGCCTAGACTACACTGTGGGTTGTATTAGTGGGGAAACTGCACCTTCAAATAGAATGTCGACTTCATGTTAGATCTTTGGAACAATATTTTTCAAAAGAAGAAACGATTTGTTTCCTTGGTATCCCAATAACAAAGAAAAGAACAGTGAATACAGAGATAGACTTGCATCAGCAATTTTGGGCCAGGACTATTTGCTTACTTTAAGTCTTAATCAGTTTTCTGTGGGTTCTGTGCTTGCTAGTGCTTCAGAAAGACCAAGAGCTTCCTACTTATTTAAGATAGGTATGCTTGGTCATAAAATGCTACTTCTCAATCCAATCCAATAATTAGTAAGAACGCCTTAACTGACAGTTTAACCCTGAATGAATAAGTGGGTCTGGCTCACTCTCAGCTGAGAGGACATTTTCAGTCTACTTAAAACAATTCTTTTCAAAAATGCAGCCGTGTGCATGATCCAATAAATGAAAAGATGAAGTAGTAGCAAGCTTTAGGAATGTATATCTCTACTGAAAAATTGTATTTGAAAATATGGACATACACACTTGTGATAAACCATCAAGACATTGAGATTCTGCTGATGTACCAGTATCTACTACCCAACACTTCCTTGTATTTCTGAAGTGACCTTTAAACTGATGGTGCTTACAGTGTCTAATTCTAAATTTAGTGTATTAGGGGGCATCTAATGTTGGTATCTTATCAACAGGAGCAGTTGGGGATTTAAGCATTTCCCGAATGTTTTGGAAGTGTACTCTCAATCTAATTTTTGGTGATCAAGATAAATGCTTACGAGTTGACAGAATGCTTTCACGGATAAGTCATTCCCATGAAAAACTGAAAATAAAAGGCTCCATTAAGAACTTCAACTCATTGAAAACTAACGAACTGAAGATTCAAAAGATTTTTCTGCTACTACAGCTGGGAGCCCCATTTATTTGTGGAATGGAGTATTCTGCTCATACATGGGAGTTAGGAACTATCTGTGCTTTGACATCTTGCTAAAGTTACATAGAAGTCGTAGATTAGTGCTGTCACTGGCTTCAGGCTAATGCAAGTCTTACTTCAAGATGCCAGTACAAGTTAATGACAGTGGGTAACATGATTATGCAAAATACATGAATACTCTGGTTTCTAAATTATCAAAAGAGTGTCAATAGATTCCATTAATACTTTACTTTTTGGAATGGGACATGGTGGTCATACATACTTAAGTACAAAAGTTTTGAGGTTAAATTCCTAGCATTTATAATTCTTCTATAGAAAGTTATTTGGCAACCTGCAATAGAAAATACAACAATCTGGTAGGCAACTTTGTTATGAATCTGATCAATATCTGGAACAGGAAAGCAGCCAAAGCTCTTGATATGATTACTCCCAACTGACCTTGCTTTTAGTTGATACTAGGGTCTTCCAGGTAGTTAAGTAACAGAAGAGGTCCCTGGAGTACCGTGGAGTAAGATTAAGAGTGAATTTCAAAGAAACAGCTGCAAGCTCATACTTAAAAACTGGAATATTTAATACAAGCCATTTTGGGCTACCAAAATCCATTTTGGGCTACTGTTAAATAATATTAATTTGAATTACAAATAATATTCTGTAAATGGCACTTCAAAAAGCCAACAGTTATTTCCTATACCTTTTTTTTCATGTTCCTGTTCCAGTGGTTCTAGGACACCATCATCCTCATCTCTGTAGCCGTAGTATTCTGCATCAATAGCTTTCATGAGTTCAGCTCGAGTTTTCCGTGGAGGAGGAAGGGCTAATGGAATAAATTAAATCATTTTCAAAAAATAAAATAGAAGCATAAAGGATCGCATTTTAGGTCACAGGTTCAATTAAACTTTTACTAGTGCTTGTAATCAACCCAATCAAGCTAAAGGACTTCTTGGACAGAGTACTTCCTATAAGTACTTATTTTTACTTCAGTCTCTTCTCAAGATATAATCAAACTCTCTTCTTTTTGGATGATTTGAAAACTGCAGTTGTTTTGTTTGCTACTGTTAGATAGATTCCAAATGTCCTGCCATTTTATTATAACCTGAACCTTATCTTTTAAAAAACTGAGATGTTGCACCACCCATGCTACTTCATAGAAACATTCCAATTTTTAAATGCACAGTGAGGTTAACATTCAACTGTCCCATATTTGTTAAATTGAAGAACTGAAAAACTGAACTGAAGAAGCTTCTGGATGAGAAGTGAAATGTTTTCAAAGGAAAAAAACAAGAAATTCCAGTTGCCTTTTGAAAAGCACATTTGGGACAACCGTGACCTGAATGATTGAGAATCTCCATACACATTTGACAAATACGATCATTTTGAAATAGTCCTTCCTGGATAGGAGGTCTCTCCACTCAGTCACTCATGGGGCTACCCTTGAAAAGTATCCAGATTCTGGTGCAGAATGCAGCTACACAACCTATATTGGATGCCTAGAGAAGGGCACATGTCACACTTCTGTTCCACAAGCTGCATTGGGTGCCATTTTACTTCTGGGTCTAATTTAACATGTTGGTTTTAACCTATAAAGCCCTACATGGCTCAAGGCCAGGGTATCTATGGAACTGGCTTCATCTCACCATGTCAGCCCACCCCAGCTGGTAAGGCAGGGAAGGTATGTTGCAGATCCCATCAGTTAACAAACTCCAACTGGTGGGGTCTAGGAAAAGAGCCTTCTGTGCTATTGCTCCTGCCCTGTGGAATATTCTCTCCCCCTGGAAGTGAGGCAGGCCTCCACTCTCCTAGACTTCCGAAAGAGTTAAAACATGCCTCTGTGGCCCAATATGGGAATCCCAAAGGAATACACAGGCATGGGGCCGTTTAAATTAATTTTTAACAGGACTTAATTATTCTTGCCTCCTCCTAAAAAAATTAATTTTGAAATTTTAATTCTAGCTTAATATTTTTATATTTTGACATTATATTGTATAGTTCCTCTTTGAGGGAGATGGGTGGTTGAGAAATGCAAAAACAAACAAACAAGCAGGCAAAACCATTGTGCGGCTTCAATGGTTCATCAGCTCAAGTAAGAACACTACCTGCCATTTTTAGCAACAGGCAGCCTGTTCATAAGTATGGGTTTGTCTGTAAATCGGACTTTCTTAACGCAGGGACTGCCTGTATTGAATCTCTGTATTGGAGCAGGTAAATTTAATCACACTTATGGTGGGCCAAGGAATACAAAGACTTATTAATTAATTAAATTTCTAGGTCACCCAACTCCAAAACAACTCTGGTTTCACAAGATCCAAAAAAAGAGAAAAAATATCATTTTATCTTAAAAGAACTTTAAACACACACACAAACATTTACACGCAATTGATTGGCATTACAGTAATAGTCCAATCAACGTGCAAATACTTACGTTCTTTTTCAAAAAGCTCTCGAACACCAGGTAGGTCTTTAGCTGCTCCAAAGTATTTATAACCTCTGTTTCCTGGAACTTCTTTTCCTTCATGGTCAAGCATTTTAGGGCCAATTCTCTATAAAATGTTTTTTTTTTAAAGGAAGATGAGTCATACGTTTATAAGTTTTTTTCTTTTTATCTCTGCAGACAAAATTTCACATGACTTCAGATATTTTTAACCAATTGGTGTGACCAGGATCTGCCCAAATTGTGCAGGAAGTATTCAAATAAATTATTTCAACAGGGAGACTAAAATATTTGAACTAGCAATTTATGTATCTGAATGGTATTCTTTATCAAATATTTTATTAACAATTTAGGAATAATACATTTTCTTACAAATATTAATATATACTCACTGCATAATCAGGTCCTCCCAGCTCCTTTATTCGGACTTCCCAATGCCCCTTCTCTCTTAGGAGTTTGTTAATTTCATCATTCAAATCACGAATTCTGAATTCACCTAAACCAGCTATTTTTAAAGAAGAAAATACAGTTGGCCTTTTTAAACTGAAACAATACTTTTTCTATCCTGAAAATCTGTTGGAATTATAAAAGATCTCTCATTTTGCTTTACTCCTTTCAATAACTCTTTTTGCTTCTGGATAACTTTAATGGCCTTCAAATTTTTTTTTTTTTTTAAGTATGTTTTAAATAAAAAGTCAAATCCTCTCATATGGTTTAAAACTTAAATATTTATATAGGTTTGCTGAACACAAAAACTGTATCAAGCCAAGTAGGGTAGAGGGAGAAAAGGATAAAAAAAACATTTTATAGCTGTTTTTGAATACTGACATCAATTTCCCTCATAAATTTGGTATCATACTCCTTAATTAGGAGAAAGTGCAAATCTAAATATTATTGAAAACTAGTTTTTGCAGTTGCAGAAGGATATTATGATTACTCCCATCATTAGGAACTTACCATTTTGAATTTGGGCCACTTTCTTAGAAATTTCACCAATAATCTTTTGAAAAGAGACAATATATAATGGTTAGTTCTTTTCTTCAAAAAAAAGTAGCCTGTTTTACACTATGACATCTCGTGCTCAGAAATGTAAGATTTTGGTTAACATCTGAGCTTGGTAACATCTTTTTTCTATCTAGCAAATTTTATTAAAATTTTATTTGTGAGCTACAGCTCATTTCATCAGGTGCATTATAATAAGATATCTTAGACATAGTTTTCCTCCTATACTGATTAACATCTGCACCATTACTCTATTTGTAATGTTTGGTTGATAGATGGGAGGCCAATTATTTTGGTGATCACGTGCAAAATACCCAAATGGGATGATTGTAAATATTAAACATTAATTTGAAATATTTCCTCAACCCATTTATACTGCCTAGTTTAAAATGCTAACTGTACAAAAATTATATTTTTATATCTTAATTTCTTGCTCCATTTGAATCTCTGAAAAAGAATTGGCTGAAAGAATAAATATAAACAATACCTTTAATATCACATTAGTCTTAGTTTTAGCCATTTGTGCTTTTAGTGTTCTTGAACAGCTAGGTGACACTTGTATCTTAATACTGTACATATATCCAAGAATGCAACACAATTATTTATTATTTATTTTGAATAAAAAACATTCTGAATCAAAGCCACTGCCTTTTAATAATTATTCTGATTTTCCTTGAGAAACAAAATATTTGTATTTTACATAACTGATCAAGCAGTTGTTCATAAAAGCTTATGCCATTTGTCAGACTTGAATATTTTTTGTTCTTACTATTGCTGACTAATATGTTCGTTATCTGGTGGCCATAAAACCACTCTCTCCATACATTAAGTTCTTTAATTCACAAGATCTGTTCAGTTTCCCTATGTATAAAATAACCTGGTTTTCTTACACCACTTGTCTTGTTTGAAGTATCTGTTCTATAAAGTCTTGCAATGGTTATGCTGAGGGCCAAGGCAATTAGTGCAGCTCATTAAATCAGGAACACTGCAAACACAGAGCTACACATATTATTATATGAGGTTTCAAATCCTGCAGCTGCAAAAAAAAAATGGTTGTAGGATTTGGGTTTGGCTAGTCTAGAAAAAAAGGACTGAGGGACATGTTAGCAGTATTCCAGTATTTGAGAGGCTGCCACAACTTATTTTCTAAAGCACCAGAGGGCAGGACAAGAAACAATGGATGGAAACTACTCAAAGCAACCTGGAATTAAGGAGAAACTTCTTAACAGTGAGGACAATTAACCAGCGGAAATTATAGCCTTCAGAAGTTATAGAGCCGTGATTGCGAACCAATGGCACACAGAGCCATTGGCCGTTGCTCTTCCGGGTTCCGGTGTGCCAGCCAGCTGATCTTCACATTCGCTGGCGCACCAGAAACTGAAAGACAAGCTGCCTGGAGCGCATGAGTGTGTTGGGAGGATTATCTTCTGGTTTCCAGCGCGTTCATGCACTCTGGCCAGCTGGTTTGGTTTCTGGCACACATGCGCGCGTGAAGATCAGCTTGCATGCCTAAAGACGTGGAGAAGGGATCCTGGTAGTCGTTTCCTAGGGGAGAGAGAGCTGTCGGCCAGGATGGGTGGCCCAGGGCTTTCCTCCCTCCCTGCCTGAGTGGGCTTCTTGTGTGACCCCAGCCCTCCAGCCTGCGGCACCGATGTATGTCCACGGTCCAGAGTGCCTCACCAGCTTGGGTGTCTCAGAAGAGCAGCATCAGCAGTAGGGCTGTACAGGAGCTTAGTTCATGCCAGAGGAACTTCTGTCCGGCACTAGGGTAAGAGACGCGCCAGCCAGAGTTTAAAATTCTTAATTTACTCGACTTCCTCCCTTTGCGCTCCCTCCCCAAAGAGGTTTGAGTTTCCTGTGGCAAAGGGGCGGAAGAGAAAAAATCAATTCCCGCTCTCACCGGGCCCAGAAAGAAGAAAAGGCGGGGAAATTCGTCAGTTCCAGACTGGCTTTTGTGCTTTCGCTTTGGCCTCAGCAGACAAAACAAATCCCCCCCCTTCTGTCTTCGTGACTGGGACTCCTACGCCATGAAAAGTGGAAGGAGCCTGACGAGCCTCTCTCTCTCTCCCCCACACCCTGCTAAAATACCCCTCCCCACGTTTTGCTTGGGCCTTGCACACAGCACTTAAATTAAACAGGCGACTCCGTTGGTCTGGCCTGAAGCAAAAGTAGCCCTGCTGCTTCGCTTCCCCATGGGCACAAAGGCGGCGGAATGAAGCTTGCCTAAACTCCTGGAGTGGCCAGAGCCCTTGCAAGCTGGAGAGAAGAAGCACCATTATCTGCGGGAAGGGAAGGGAAGTTGCCTTTCTCTTCAGCTTCATGGGCTTGAGGTGTGC
>JANHFT010010338.1:58972-72355 GCA_032467955.1 Pseudoxenodon macrops | reverse complement strand
TAATCTGCATCAATGACCCTCTAAAAGAATTCATATTACCACCTGTCTGCAAGGAATATCAATCCTTCCATTCCCCATTCCATTCCGTCAGAGCTGAAGAAGCTTCTTGGAGGAGAAGCGAAACGTCTTCAAAAGAAAAAAAACAAGAAAGTCCAGTTGCCGCCTGAAAAAAGCAGCTTTAGGATAGTGCAAACTAATCTGTTCCAGATTTCTGCTACTGTTCATTGGCTGTTGGGTGAACTGACCTTAGGGAATATTAAGCAATATGACATCATAGCATGGGTCACACAAATTGCTTCCCCTGTAGATGCCACACTAGTGCTCCAACAGAATCCTTGACTTTTGCAGGCATAATTTCTTGAGTTGACTCTGTCTTATATTCATTCTTCCCATTCTGGACAGAAAGCTACAGAATTCCCCATTTAACATTGACACGGAATAAAATGTGATGAAATAAGATTCATCACCTTTGGGGAATGCTACCATCTATCTTACACGCTTCATATCTCATAAATCATATTTTTCTTTACTCCATCACAACCACCATGATGAATTAAAAATGGTTTTATCATCAGTATAATCCATGCCATAAATGTACTATTCTACTTAAGAATGTACCCTTATTGCCACCTAACAAGCATCTCTGCTCAGTGAAAACACAACGTCTCTTCTAAAAAAGAGATTTAAGAAAAGCCGAAAACTATTACTCATACAGAAGATGCATTTCACAAACCCTTCCTCAGTGTTTGTTAAGAGGTCTCTCTTCCAGCACACTTTTTGCTAATCAGTTTTAATATTAATGTAAATATTAAATAATGCAATTAAATAACATGCAAAAATATATATTTGCAGTCGCTAAGAGTTGGTGACTTGGTGGCACATAATCAATTAATCAACGTCTTAGATTTTTAAAATATCTGTTAAGATGTAGCAGAGCAAAATTAAAATAAAGGTCTGTCTTAAACAGATAGTTAGTTTTGTCACTAACTGGCTGGGGAATTTTGGGAGTTGAGGTCCCACATATATTAAAATTGCCAATGTTGAAAAACACTGGTGTAGAGTTTCAGTAACAGGTGAAAATAGAGGAATTTAATGCAAGTGTCAGAGGTTTATTTTTTCACAAGACAAAGTCAGTTGGGAATTATTCACAGTTTAACTGCAGCGTGTTCATTTCATCTCAGGCACATGCATGAGAAAGGTATATGTGGGTAGGTGCAGGGTTGTCATGAAATAAGATGCCAAAAATGGAACTAAATGACAGCTGGCTTTCTCGAGTGTGGGATGAAATGAGTACGAAAAAGTTATCAAACTATATAAAGTCAGCAAATGTTAAACAAGTACAAAACTTGTTCTTCCAATAATGGCAAACATTCCAAATATTTACTTACAGGAGAAGCCTGGCTTGCTTCTAAAGGT
The DNA here is from genome assembly GCA_032467955.1 of Pseudoxenodon macrops. Lineage (NCBI taxonomy): Eukaryota > Metazoa > Chordata > Lepidosauria > Squamata > Pseudoxenodontidae > Pseudoxenodon > Pseudoxenodon macrops. The sequence continues at coordinate 70,939 of JANHFT010010338.1, read as the reverse complement.
TCTAGTGGGTGGAATAGTAAATATCCATTCAGAGTCCTATTTATTCTAAAATACAGTACAATGTCTGAATACCTTAGAAGCAAGGGATGGATCACTCAAATCCCATAAAATCAGGTCAGAGGTGGGTTCCTACTGGTTCTGATCAGTACTATAGAGTAGGTAGTAAGCCACTGGTGATGTCACAGAACCAGTTCTGGTCTGTGGACGCTGCTATCTTTTTTTTGGATTATTTTTTTTGGGGGGGCGAATTTTTTTTGGGTGAATTTTTTCTGGGGTTTTTTCTTCTGCGCATGCGCAAAAGCTGAGTTTCCGGCACTGCGTATGCATCGCCATCTTGTTTTCGGCCTTTTTCCCCCAATTTCTTTGGAATTTTTTTGTACTGCGTCCATGCGGCATGGCCACGCGGCGTGGGAGGCAGCAAACTGGCAGCGAGGTAAGTTAGAACCCACCCCTGAAACAGGTGTCTGGCAGCACATTTTCTAACTAGCAGATTTTATTAAAAGGCATCAAGATGAGTTGCAGCTCATTTCATCAGATTCATGGAATAGTTTGATGTACAATTTAAATTGAGATATGGAAGGCGAGTAAGGTGAATAGGCAGGAGAAAATGGTTTCCGTAACAGCAATAGACTTATATAACACTTCACAGTGCTTTGCAGCCCTCTCTAAGGGGTTTACAGTCAGCATATTGGCCCCAACAATCTGAGCCCTCATTTTACCAATCTCTGAAGGATGGAAGGCTGAGTCAAACTTGAGCCGGTGAGAATCGAACTGCTGAACTGCAGGCAGTTAGGAGAAGTAGCCTGCAGTACTGCATTCTAACCACTGCGTCACCACCATAATATGCCATGTTTGCATACATTCATTGACGAATGTGCCCTGTTTGTATTTATCTTTCAATTTCTCTTTAAAATTTCATGAAAGTTTGTTATTATGCATGCCTGTACAGGACCAAGTTTAAAGCTGACCTGCCTAGCAACAGGGGCAGGGTTTTCAGCTAAAGACTTGGTCCAATCAGAAGACAGGACAAAGTTAACCCATTCTGGAGGCTACCTCAACACACTATGGAGAAGTATAATATAATATTATATAATAATATAATATTGTACATTTCTAAAAGGCTGAAAGATACAAAGAAGGGCAGGTTTGTTCTCAGTTGACAGTGAGTGCAGATAGGACCATTTGACAGAAATTAAAAGATGGGACAATCAAAGTGAAAGCTTCTGAATCTTTGAGCTCTTAAGAGATACAAAAAATTGTTAGATCTCCCTGATTAGAGGCTTTCAAACAGTTTCTTGGCTGGCTTAATCAAATCTGGAACTGAACGGAGAAAGTGATGCCAGGTTTTTAACATTTATGATTTTAATAGATGTAATATGTTTAATGAAAAGAAAGACTAGGGGTGACATGATAGCAGTGTTCCAATATTAGGGGTTACCACAAAGAAGAGTAAGTCCTCCAAAGCAGCTGAAGGCAGGACAAGAAGAAATGGATGAAAACTAATCAAAAAAAGAAAGAACCTATAACTAAGGAGACATTTCCTGACAGAACAATTAATCAGTGGAACAATTTGCCTTCAAAAGTTGTGAATGCTCCAACGCTGGAAGTTTTTAAGAAGAGTTTGGACAAACATTTGCCTGAAATGATGTAGGGTTTCCTGCCTGAACTGGGAGTTGCACTAGAAGATCTCCAAGGTCCCTTCCAATTCTGTTATGGCACTATATTGTTTTATTATTCATGTTGTTTTAGTTCTTGATTGGGAGCTGCTAGGAGTTTGATATAATGGACCAGTTTGGTCCAGTGGCAATAGGCTAGAAAACAAAAAACGTTGAGTTCATATCCCGTGTTAGCCATGAAACCCAGCTGGGTGACATTGGGCTAGTCCAGGTGTCAGCAATTTGTGGCTCCGGAGCCACATGCGGCTCTTTGGGCCCTCTGCTGTGGCTCCCTGTCCCATCACTGGTTGGCCCCGCCCCTCACCCCTTTTGTTTCTTTTTTGGATATTTTGGGAAATCCAGGAACGATCGGGAGAGAGGCAGAGAGGGAGTTACCTATTTCCCATAGAAAACACGGAGCCACAAAACCTGGGTAGGCACGGCTGGGGTGTGTGTGTCATGTGACTGGGTGGGAGTGAGTGACCACGCCCACCCAGGTTTTGTGGCTCCGACTGTTTTGTTTTCTGTGGGAAACGGGTCCAAGTGGCTCTTTGAGTGTTTAAGGTTGTTGACCCCTGGACTAGTGCCTAAGGCACCAGCTAGAAAACAAGAGACCATGAGTTCAAGTTCTGCATTAGCCATGAAAGCCAGCTGGGTGACCTTGGCCCAGTCACTTTGTCTCAGTCCAACTCACCTCACAGGGTTGTTGTTGTTGTTGTGGAGGAAATAGAAAGAAGCTATGTGGGATATGTTCACCACCTTGAGTTATTTTTGAAAATAAGGGTACAATATAAATAAATGAATAAAAACAACTAAATAATTAAAGATACTCCCTATTGGTCTAATGGGACAACTGGATTGATGCTATTCTGGCAGTCAATCATATGATCAGGTATCCAACAGAACATAATAGTCCACAGAACTAGAAATCAACAACTAGGAATATGAAAAAAGCCACCCATACAAAACCAAACAAATCACTGTGCTTGTGATAGTCATGACAGAACTATTTCTTTTTAAAATATAGAAACAAGACCGTTGATAGGAAATAAATTGCAGGATTCAAAATGAGTTTTATTACTGCAATGTTAAAAAGAGTAGTAGCCTGGTTTCAAAAGGAAAACAATGTAAAGAGTGTGCATGATCTACAGAATAGTGAAGTAAAATTGCTATGAAAAATCCAGTGATACACAATTTTTAAAAAATAATCAGAGGGCTATTATTAAACATAGTGCTGGACACTATTAACTATACGCTCATAACAAAACTAGTGTGTTGTTTTTTTAATGTATATTTTGCTGACCAAATATATTGAGCTGCTGCACAAGATGTTTTACATATTTTTCTTCAGGCCCTACAGACTCATTCTTATACACTTGAATCGCCTCCAAATCTAATCCCATTATACAGTGATATAATTGTATAAGACAGCGAAGGGCGGTGATGTCTGTTCGAGTCTCTCCCATGCCTAACTTCCAGAGGAGCCTTCCTTCTTCACACGTGCGTGCCTAACCCCGGCCGTATAAAAACTGGCAGGAAATCCAAAGAGCCGTGAAGAACAAGCACATGAGAAGCGACGCTGGATCCCGCGATCCGACATGAACCCCCCACCCACTCACCATGGTTGCAGCCGCTGCAGAACACGATGTTGCCCCGAAACCTGACGCCCAACCGGAAACGTATCTTCAAAAACAAGATAACCCGGAAGAGATTTGACTTGTAATCGACAGCAGTAAATTCCTCCTGCCTTTACAGCTACTTCCGGTCCGTCTATTGCAGTTTGCGTAGGCGGCCATGAATAGGCAAAAGCGCTAATAGCGTATATAGGCTTTTATATAAGAGTCCTGATATGCTTAGATATATCGTTGTATTCGCCTCTCATTCTAGCACTGATAGAGCGACTGATGTATTTTCCAAGCAGGAGCTTTACAGTATTTGTTTTTCGGCCAATTCCTTAAATGCCATCTCACGCCTAAGAGCGAACCCTGACGGTGATTGCCAGGCGTAACGGAGCCAAAACTAAAACTTGGCGGAATTAGCGGGCTGAGGTCTACAGAACTATCCGCCCCCTGAAAAAGGCAGTTAGGAGAAAAGTTTAAGTAAAGGAGAAAATAAAACCTTTGTTTGTTGAAAACCTGAGGCTGGGTCATGTTTGTTTCTCCTTTACCCCTTTTAAAATAAAGTTGAATTTACTGTATTCTATAAAAAAAAAATTTGTATTTTGTAAATTTGTGTGAATCACAGATTTCATGTAAAAAGCAGCATAAAAATGCAGCGTTGCTACTTTTAATATCTCTATTTCTTGAAGTTTTACAAACAAGTGCACGTTTGGAGTTTTCAAGAATTCTTTACTAGTCATTCTGATTAAAAATCCAGTTTCTAATCACAGATCACTGAAATAGAGGTAACACTGTAGTTATTGGATTAATAGGTAAAGTATTTTTACACATAGTTCAGTGATAACTGGCTGTAAGCTTTTTAACTGGCAGGATATGAAACTGGATCCTGCTCTTATAGGAGATGCACTATTTTCCAACAGGTTCATTTCCTGGGCCTTGTCACTAATGTAATTAATTTTGGTGTTGCCCTCAACCTTTAGGTTTTGGTGTTGCCAACCTTTAGCTGTGCTGCATGTCATACTCTGGGTGACACTATAGTGGTGAGACGTGTTGGAAATACTTCCAACTATCTAAGTATGCAGCACTGCACTATATGGTATGTAATCTGAATTTAAGCACTATTAATCAAGAGAGTACTAGATCATGTCTTTGCTAGAAAAAGTACATAAATTTTTAGATTTAGTAACTGGTGGCATCTCTTAGCAATTCCTTTAGCTAAATGTTCTCTGTATGTTGACCAATCGTGCCCTTTGGAGGCTTTCTCATTCTTTACAGTACTGTGCTGCTTCGCATCAACTGCTTGCTTCAGATCATACCACAAACTGGATAAAGGTCAGGGTGACTTGGTCATTCCAAAAATAATTCAGCCATTCATTTGCAAGATGTAGTTTTGTAGTTTGAATCACCAAATCATTTAAACTTATTGACTTCACTAACATTCTCCCGGAGAATATACTGATGCAATGTAGACTCTAACTCTTATGCTTTCAAACCTTGGTCCTGCGGTTGAAAAGAAATCCAAAATTACTCCCATTGCATTTCCTCAAAGTTGGGATGTCTTTTTGGTGGAAGTTTTTAAACATAGAATTTGTCATTCATGACACCAAGTTATTTTTATTTGTCCTGAGAGAATGTTTCCAAGTCTGCTCCATCACCCAGGTTGTCTTTGGCAAACATATTTGACAATATGCTTTTTAGAGAGCAGTGCTTTCACTTTGATGTTGTCCCAAGTGATTTTTGTTGTTGCCATTTTTCTGGTTTCATTTACCACTGACATGAGGCAATATGAATAACATGCAAATCATTTGCTATTATTGAGATTGTGAATTTTCATAGTAGTATCTTATTGGACATATTTTTTAAGAATGTGATAGTGTTGCACTTTCTTAATGTTTGTGTGACTGAATTGACGGAAGCCAAATACTCTGGCAATGACTTTATAGCCTTCTTTATCTTTATCATCCTCAACAATTTTTCTGCCGTTGAGATCTCTTTTGATCAGGTCATGCCCTTTGAAATCTGCATCCAGGAAAATAGGTGATGGCAACCAATGTTTTTATAGGAGAGAACATATAATCATCTGAGTGAACTTAAGACCTTTAGAACTGTTTATCCTAACGCTCTGCAGACTATTTTCCCAACAGTGTTAGCTCAAGGTGTTCAGTGTTTGTCAAATATCAGAATTTTTATGTCTATTAATGTTACAGATTAAGTTGATATTAAGTTACAGTACTGCTAGTCAGTTCTAAAAGATTGATTTGTCACCTATGTAAAACAATAAATTATACAATTTATATGCTGCATGTATACTTTCAGTGTTATGCAGTTTTATTTTTTTGTGACAGATAGCTTGTTTGATTTAAGTGAATAGGTACTGAAAAGCAGGGAACATATAAGATACTTTCTATGTCTTCCTCAAGAGTGTTATCCTTTCTATGATCTCAGTATTCCCTCCACTATTCCACCAGTGGTAAAACTGTGAGCTTTAATGCTCCCATGCACTTTTTTGTCTAAACATTCTGAACTGTAGCTTACTTTGCTTACAAGGAGTAAATAGGCACCCCTATTATATCACATTTGTAACCTAAAAGAAAAAAATGCAAATACTGCTTCTGAAGTGATATATTTAACAAATTCTACAGTTTAAATGATACAGGAATTAACTTTTGTTTATACATTAGTAGTACAATAGTCAATTGTTCAGCATTTTCTACATTTATCTATGTAATATTATCATGTACCTGAAAAATAAACTCCAAACCAAAAAAAAACTTCAGTCAAACTCCCCTTCCTCCTCCAGCTTTATTGATAGTTTAAAATTACATTTCTATATTCTAGGACTTCAATTGCTTTTACCATCTGACTTTAAAAACTGATTACAAGCAAATGAAACTCAACAATTGTCTAAGTGATATAGTATACAAAAATAACATCTTGATTTCTGTGAAAATGCAGTTCTTTTCAAGTCCTGAATAGCTCCAAATTGTGTATACTCAAGCACTGATGTTCTGGGTTTGATTTAGTTTGAAATATTTAATGTTTCCCATTCCCTTGTTACCTCGCATTAGACATTCATTTATTGTATTACGGTTACTTCAATTTCTCCCTCACTCTTGTGGCCATTAACAGGCATGTGCATTGTTTGTTTATCCCACTTCGCTATATGCTTTTGGTAAGGCCTGATATAAATACTTGGTGTTGTAACTGTTACTGAGGTCAGACAATCCTAGGCCATTATTGTAATAGAATTAATTACTGTGGAAGTTCAGACACTTCCAGCATATTTCCTCCTGCATGCAATCACTTCCATGGAACCCAGGGAGGCTTTGCTGGTCTGACTTAACTCTTTCCACTCATCCATCCCTATTCACCAGTGGCACGGAAAGGGGGTTCTTTAACAAAGCATTATACATAACACCTCTACCAAACTAAACATAAACATTTTTTGTAGTTAAATGCAGAAAGTCGATTTTTCCACCCCTTTCCTCCTTTAACACGGCAAGTAAAGCTCACTGGCCTGGGAGTAGCCTCTATCTGCCAACCTTTGGCCAGTGAAGAGGATTCAGAGAAAAATAATACAACCATCAATCAGAAAAAGGAGGGGCGACAAAGGAAAACAGTTAAGCTGTAGCCTCAATTGTGCATTCCCGTGCAAGGTGTCCTGACTCCCCACAACGATAGCAGTTGACTTCACTAGTCTTGCTGCAGTTGATGGCTACATGGCCAGTTTCACCACACCTGAAATGAGACAAAACCAACATTAGCCTCATGAAAAATACATGTACAAAAATCTTCTGCAGCATTTGTGACAGTGGTCACTAGATTTAAACGTATTGCTAGTCAAGAGAAAAAAATGTGCCATACATCTGCAGTATTAACACATACTGAACATTAAAGCACAACATAGCAATTTTAGTATTCATAAAGTTCTGGGTAGAGGTTACAATAAAGTATCCAAATTAAATTCATGGGATGCTTGCAGGAACAAGCAATTGAAAAAGCTCTTGCATATTAGTATGTTAATCAGTCCTTTCGATCTGAAATATTAGTATGGGATTAATGTCCATCTTAGTATTAAGACCAAATTTTACCTATAGCATTTCACTTTGGTGCAGTCCTTCTGGATGTGTCCAAATTCCCCACAAGAATAACACTTCTGCTCATCTGCATGATCACAGTCACGAGCCAAGTGGCCAGGTTTGCCACAGTTGTAGCAGCACTGCTCTCTCTCTCTCTTGGGTTCCTTGCAGTCCTTAGCAATATGGCCACCTCTACCGCAGTTATAGCAGGCTTCCACAATAAGAAAAAGAATATAAACAAGACTATAAAACCTTGATAGCGATGTGGGACATGTACTTAAAGAAGTTTAACCGTTACAATGCATTTATTCTCCATTGTTTATTAATATTTACCATCCTCCTGAAGATCACAGTCCTTGGCAAGATGGCCAGACTCACCACAGCGGTAACAGATGTCTGGAAGTGATGATGACATAAATTGGAAGCCTGTTGAGAAAGACAATATTAGGAGTTCAATCAATTTAAATCCCTATAAGGCTAAAATTCTATTTTATTGCTACTCAATTTTGCATACAGCAAAAAGGAAGAGAACAAGTAAGCTAGATTAATGATTTCAAACTCATGAAAAAATTGTTAGGAAAGATACCTCTGCCACGGCTTCGCATTCCACGGCCACGACCAATTCCAGTGGGGCATTCTCGAGCCCAATGGCCAGTACGTCCACACTTGAAGCACTCGTTACTGCTCATTGCTCCAATTAAGTTCTCTAAGCAAGAGAAAAGCATTGATAAGAATAGTTTATTTGTGTAAACATGCCTATTTTTGCCACATGGATTATGAAATTACACTACACATTTATGACATGTAAAATGTCAGTGTCTTCAATATGTAAAATGTCAAACGATGCTTAAAGTTAAAATCTGTAGATTAAATGGATTGCAACAATTGCAATTGTTATGCAATTATCATTTAAAACTATTCTAAAACTGAGCTGTAAATTTTCAATTCTTCCCCCCCCCCCAGAATTTTCCTATTTACCATTTGTTATCTCAAATTATAGTTAAATATTTTACACATCCACATATAGTATTAATGGGCTTTTAACCCACAATACAACTTTCAAAGGGGAAATGAATTGTATAGAATACACATACAAGCACATATAAGATATACTGACATATGCAATTCCAAAACATTTATTTCCCCAAGATCTGGATGATCCCCAATCTGCTATTTTTAGAGGGGGCAGGAAGACCTGGTTCCTTATCCAGGCCTTTGGTAGTAGTAAATGAGAGGTCTTGCTTCATTCCACCTGGTCTATCATATCATCATGCTTGCCATTTTTTAATCTTTAATGTTGTTGACCGAGTCAGGCTGCATATCATAAAAAAGCATAACCTGAGAAATATGTGATATTTGACCATAAAAGTCCTGTCTCAAATTGCATTGACTAACATTGGTTCTTATTTCTGAAATGGACAGAGGTGTCAGTTTAACATGGTGCTGTACTACTATGATTTAAAGTAAATCAGACAGCAAGGATATGGATAGATAAAACAGGTGGAGGCCCACTTAAAAATAAATATAAAGAATGCTGGAGCCTAAATTCTTCTCTTGAATGTGACTCGCTGCAGTCTAAGCTTTGCAGTGTCTTGAGCCTGACTGGGAAAAACCACATTAGAAAATCTGGTATTGCCACCTAGGCATCCTTTTAATCTTGAAAGATGACTACCAAAATCATATTTTTTAAATGTAATAAAGAGCAAGATGGTTTGCAAGTATAACTGATCCAAAAATATTCCAGTTCCCACTTTCAGTTTCTAAATTACTAAATCTATAACAGCTATAGCAACAAATGTTAGCAAATGAATAAAAAAATGGGCGTTTTGTCTATTTCTACCATCACAAAACTGAAATTTATTCAGATTTAAAAGAATTACATTCTTGTTTAACTGGTTTGTCCCTCTAAGCCCCACAAATGGTTGATGAAAGTAGCTATCTTCTACAGTCAATTACTCAAAATACCAAACAGCAGGGATCCAAATATGAATAGGTGCACATATTTTCACACTTTCATAGTGTTCAAAGACCTTAATTTACTATTGGTGAAGTTATTTTACTTTAAGAATGCTTAAAGTAATCCTTACCCAACTCTCACTTTTAGAGTGATCATTTAGAATGATAAAGGTAAGATAAAGCCCTTTTTACAGTCAACAGAAACAATGGGTATAAAAAGGTTTGTAATCCATTTCACAGCACAATCAAGGATCTCTCCTTTGGTTCCTACTACTGCCAACATTCATCTCATCCTGTTCTTTTTATTTGCTGCTTCATTCTCATTTATTTTTGGTTCCTGTTATTTCCTTACTCTCATTTAATCTAATATCTTCCTTCAGGCTCATTGTTATAATTATAAATTATTTTCCAGTATAGATGCTCACTGGATCTGAAACAAGACCCAGCTAAGAAAATACATACATATATACATCAATAACCATTACATAAGTTTTTCTTATTTTGGTGTGAATACTAAGTATGAAATTAAGATAATTTAGATGCTAAATAAAAATCTGTTGTTCAGAAAACATTCTAATATTGTAAACTGTTGACAATATATTAATAAACCCTTGTTTTTTCTCCCCATTTCTACACACATAATTCCTGCAAATAATCTTTCTCTCAATCTCCAAACCAAATTTTATTACCTTTCCAATGAGCTGATTTGAGAGAATTAAAAAAAATATTTTGTAGACATTTACTTTGACTACTGATAATATAGTACTTATATTAATGTTTGGGATTTTTTTACTGCTACTATATGCTGCCAATCAAGAATATTTACATTTTCCACAGTAGCAAACCAGCAATCCTTCCTCTCTGCAGCTGAAACCTATGTTCCCACAATTCAGAGGATCTACAGATATATCCATGTATACCTATAACAATGTCCTAATCATTCTTTTGATGCATCAGTGAACTATCTTCCTTATAAAAGGTATGCTGTTCTTCAAAATGATTGTTTCCAACACTTTTTTCACATACTCTAATTTTACCTGTTAGCAACAGCTATTAAAAATGCCAGCCCAGGTGAAACTGCACAGATCCCACAAATCAGGCAAGTTCATCAACTGTTTCCTAGGTAGTTTTAACACTCAACAGTCATTCCTTCAAAATATACACAGAATTTATGTTTACTATCAGTGTTAAAGGCACACCAATTGTTTTATATCTCTTTACATCAACACTGCTACTGAGCAGGTGTAGTTATGGCCCTGTCAGTCTCCCTTATATAAGACTTTGCTTGTTTTGCAGCAAGAAAAACAGCCTGTCACAGGTTTACTAGGGAAACCAATGAAGCATTATAATTGCCACTAAAAATAATTCAATTTTTGTACAGCTTAACTTGCTAAGCATGTGGGGCAGCTTTTTGTATTGAAGATTTATTTAAATAACTGCACTGTTAACTGCACATTAAACATACATCAGAGCTGGTCACTTTATAATTTAAATTATAATTAAAGAAGCAACAATTATCCTTATTATTCATCAATAGCAACTTTTGCCTCTTTCCCAAAGTGAAGCAGTAGCATGTTAGCAGTGGTATATTCAATGTTTTCTAGCTGATTCATTTAGAACATCTTAAGAATTATTGTAATGTATTGGGAATGCAAATTCTGTTACTTCTATTATTTGCTTTATTAAGAAATCCCACATTTGCAAATTCATTGAATTCTCAAATATTTAATTCTGTGACATTTTCTAGCATATAGCCAACCTACACAAGTATGCCATCATCTTATCATCAAAGCATCTGCAGTCACTGCTAAACAGATAACCAGCTGTTTTTAGGCCAACGTAAGTCTTTATCCAGTATTAAATTGGACACCTGATATTCTTACTTCCACTGCCTAGTTGTGGATATCTAGCTTCCTAAATTAATTAGCATTCCACTGTCATTCCTATTTCAGACTTTATTATCTGGTAATTTTAAAACCGATCTCTTCAGATTGCGTCCATCTTGACTCACCTAAATTTTTCTCTATTCTATTCCTTTGAAAGCCGTAACCAATATAGAATGTTAACACAAAATTATTATCTATGACCGTTTCTACACTTAATTTTTTAAATAGAGAACCTGCCACTCAAATCATGCTAAAATCTCCCAAAATCTGCCTGCGGCCTGGACCTTAAAAAGGGCAGCAGAGGTATACGAACTTTCCACCAAATCGGGCTGGCTTCGAGACAAAGACGTTTAGGATCGAGAGTTCTGCTTTTCTCTCTCCTTCAGTAACATACCAATATCAATCAGCGCCAGAAAAGGGCGAGGTGAGCTAAATGGGCTACTACACAAGCCAATCCCTAACCATAATGCCCTGAGAAAACGCCGCTTAAGAAGTGGCAGGCGAACACGTGGAGGCCGCAGGTCACGTGGAGGCCGTGGCGCCACGCGAGAGAGAGCTTTCCCGCGACAAGCGAGTCCAAAAATCAAGCTTTGGATGTTGGCCTCGGCCTCCCACCTCGCTTTCTTTTCAAGTCACACGCACTATTATACCGTCGCAGGAGGAGGCCTCTCCTCTAAAAGCGCCCGCGGCCCGCGTAAAATTTCACATCCCGTCGCCCTTGACTCGCAGCCAGGCCCAGGCGGGGGGGGGGGGCGGGGGGGAAGACTCCGAG
>JANHFT010010338.1:18815-41494 GCA_032467955.1 Pseudoxenodon macrops | reverse complement strand
TGGTCTGATGTTTGAACCGGCTTGGGGAACGTGGGATTCAGGCTGCCGTTACTACCGGTTCTGCAAACTACTCCCTAGGTTTACTACCTACTCTATAGAACTGGTCCGAACTGGTAGGAACCCAACTGCTGGTGACGTCACAGAACTGGTTCTGGTTTGTGGGTTAAGCCATGGAATTTTTAATGGAATTTTTATTTTTGGGGAATTTGTTTTAATTTTTTTTTTCCTTCTGCGCATGCGCAGAAGCTGAGTTTCCAGCACTGCGCATGTGTTGCCATCTTTTTTGGTCTTTTTTTTTTGGTCTTTTTTTTGTACTGTGCATGCCCGTGTGTGCAAAGCGTACATGTGCCCATGTGGCGCGGCCATGCGGCGCAGGAGGCAGTGAACCGGCGGCGAGGTAAGTTAGAACCCATCCCTGTCACAGGGTAGTGGTGACACAGAAAGAATATAGCTAGGTATCTTGCTGTTAAATCATAGGTTGTGAAAATAAAGATTTTAGAGAACAGTTTGCCTTTTTTGAGGGTGGAGTGAAGGCTCATTCTTTCAATCCCAGAACTCTTGACACTAAATGCCTGGAAGTTTATGATTAGAAACTGGAAATGTTGTCTAGCCAGCAGAGGGAGCTAATGACTTGTATCTCTTAAATTCATCTTCAAAGTTTATTGTATAAATGAAGGAAAGGTAAAAGCAAAGAATCTGGAAAAAAGCTGAAAAATAAAAGAGCATAATTTCCTTTCTAATAATGGGGATCGCCAATATTTTTCATGTTTGTTTATCAAATTTTAGGTAAGGACAGTGACAGGAATGAAGCTCACAAGGGAACGTAAGATAATCCTACATTCCCTAACCACATAGCATTGACAGAAAAAGTATAACCTATATAAATGAATCTTCAATAAAACAGAGGAAAGCCAGGAAACCAGTTTAAGTGGTACAGGTCTGAACTGTGCATGGCAGCATTACCCTATTGCCTCTGTGTTGCACTTTTTTGAGAATGTGCCCTGGGATTGTGTCTGGAGGTATGCACTTAGGCTCATAAAGACCTTTTAGAAAAGAGAGTTCTTGCTTACCAAGATATTGCATTGTTTATTCGTTTTACTTATTAAATTTCTATGTCACCCATCTCCGCCAGAAGTGTTGTGGTTCACCGGCAGCCTGCAGAGCTGGCAGATGAGTCAGACAGCGAAGAGGACTATGGGTCAGCTCTGGAGTCTAGGGAAGGCTCAGACGGGGTCTCTGCATCAGAGGCAGAAATGGGGCCAGGGCCATCTGGGAGTTGTGTGCCGGAGCCTGTGGGGTCTGATAGCAGCGATGCAGAGGGAAGGGGATGCCAGTCCCTAATGCATGGATGATCAGAACTGTTAGAAGACAAGAGCAGTTGTGAAGGAAAAGGGCTATTCAGGAGTAAGGCTGAGAAGGGCTGGACCCTCCCAGAAGACTTAAAAGAAGAGCTACTGCAGTTGCAAGAAGCAACTCATTCAGAACTCGTCTGAAATAATCTTGCAGCTCCACATGTGATTCTGACTTCTGGTTTGGTTTTGAATTTTCTTGCTTAGTTTTTTGAACTTTGTTTAACATTGCCCCACGGACTTATCTTCAAGGACTTATCTTGAAGGACTTTGGCAGAGTTCCATAGGACTAATTCAGGGGTGGGTTCTAACTTACCTCGCTGCCGGTTTGCTGCCTCCTGCGCCCCGCATGTGCGCCTCGTGTATGCGCGCATGCGCAGTAGAAACCCCCCCACAGAAAATTCCCCCTCCCAAAAAGGCTGAAAACAAGATGGCAACACATGTACAGTGCCGGAAATGCATATGATCAGTCCTCAACAATTATTCAATATGTGAGCATTATGGTGACAGTCATGACTAGATAGCAATTGTAGCCAGGTGACAGTTGTGGCCAGTTTTTTTACAACTACAAACTGTACACCGGTTACACCAATTCTTTGAACAACATACCTTCCTCATAGTCAGTCATGCCCTAATCACCTCCGTTTGGATTGCTGTTATGTATATGGGGCTGCCCTTGAAAATGCATTTGGTTCAAAATGCAGTTGCCTGCATAGTGTTGTGCATGTCAAGATCTTCACTTGTGTCGCACCTTTTGCAGGAGCTGCAATGGTTACTAATTTGCTTCTGAATGCAATTCAAGGCACTGGTTATCACCTTTTAAGCCTTACATGGCTTGGGACCAGGTTATTTGAAGGAGTGCCTTTCCCAGTTACATCTATGCAACCTACCAGAGTCCGAAGATAAGGTATGTTGTGGATCACATCTATGAAAGAAATAAAAATATCTTCTTTGTGGTGTCTCCTTCCCTTGGAATATTGTTCCCCTAGAAATAAGTCTGTCTTCCACCTTGATACTTTTTCAGAAGGCCCTGAAGACGTGGTTCTGTCGGCAGGCTTGCGGACCCCAGGCTGATATGGAGCCAATAAAATGGCTGGTGTGATTTGTGGTTGCCACCACTGGGGGTGGGTACATGGTTTATGGGTTCTCACACTGTGAAACTGTAATATTATAAGCTGCTTGGAGTCACCATCTGTGAGTTGGGCGGCCATATAAATGTGTTTAATAAATAAATAAATTGCGGCAAACAGGTTTGAACATAGAATGCTATTATGTTTGCATCTATAAAAACTGCATCAGATATAGTAGGGAAAGCTTGTTGCCAGTAATAGTACTGCTACTCAGAATATAAACAGCTGTTCCAAGGCTTCATACCTCAATGATGGGGCAGACTCCTACTAATTAAAAGGGAAGCAACTCTCTCTATCACTTAGCCAATTAGCTCCAACTTATCTAGAATGTGTACATAAATCTGCATGGAGAAGCAAACATACCCACATCTGAAACTAAACCTGTCTGGGGATAAGAAGAAAAACGCTATAGACTGATGGTCTGAAGTAATAGTCATGCTAGAGAAGATCAAACAAGAGAACATCTTACATCATATCTTCCCATGATTACACTCAGTGGTCTCCTGAACAAACAGAACAAGGAAAGTTCAAGTTGTTTGGAACTTCCAAAAGGAAAGTTTAGAAAGCAGATGAAGAATTATTACGATTAATGGGATAGTACCGTAGTAGTAGTAGTAGTAGTGGTGGTGGTGGTGGTGGTAGTAACAACAACAACAACCTTTATTGTCATTGTACATATATACAATGAAATTGATTTAGCCTGTACTGGTGCAATACATAACAAAATACAAAACAACATGAATAATATAGAAAATCATCACGATGACACAAAATAAAAAAAAAGTATCAATATAGTAAAGAGTGACAGGTCCCTTCCCCCCAAGAGAAGAGGTATGTATAAGATTCTTTTGAATGGCTTTTCAGTCAATGACTTCACTAGGTTTAATTTTTCTCTGAGTTGTGTTCAAAGTATATATGGCTACTGCAAAATATTATCTTGTCAGTCTGTCTTTGGTATGCTCTCAGCAATTAACTATAATTAGCTGGGGTCCAAATAGCTTTTATTTTTATTTATTTTTATTTTAGAAAAGAAGCATTAGTATATAAATAGGACCAACCAGAACATTCGTATATAGAATTAGTACACAGAGTATGTGCCAGTCTTATTCTAATCTAGGCAGACATCAAAAGTACTAGGGGGGGAAAAAAGCCAAATTTCTACTGAGTATAAATTCCTTTCTATATTCCAATAATACTGCTTTAGTATCATGTTCATAGTGAAGTTCTGGATGCCTAGGAAATGAAGTAGTGTAATATTTTAATGTTGCTTTATTAAAATGTATAAAACAGCTTCGGCTTCAGAAAGATCTACAAAGGATCTAGGCTTTGCACAGAATATTCTGTTTGTAATCCCTATTAAATTGCTAACATTCTTCCTAATTTCAAAATGTAGTGTATTGTAGCCCCATATTTGTTGAGCTGTATTAAAGCCAGGTTTAGAGACTCAAATCTATTTGGGGCAATTATAAACTGCATTCCAGAAAAGTTATCCCCATCCTAGCAGTGCCTAGATGTGTTGGGTGGGAGTACAACTCCTCAAATCTCCAACCAACATGACCAATTACGGTACTCTAGAGTAACACACCAATCAGGAAGGCCAACATTTGTTGCCAAGCCCTGGTTAAATGTATATAATCTGTACACCTATATTACATGCTCCGTTTAAAATGACACAGTACATGAAGAACTCGCTCCACAGTAAGGAATCACTTGTGCTATATGTCACTTCAAAATACAGGGAACAGTGTTATCCATATTTTAACAGACATGCGCAGGGCTTGCTTGATGGATATAGGATGCATTTCCTCACACACTAATCTCAGTGCTTCATTGTTAGTTATTACCAGAAAATATGTTAATTTCAAATCTCTCCATTGTTTAACACAGTAAACTATACATTTTATTTTCAGTATGTTACAATCCCAGGGTTTTCCCCCTGAAAAGCCTACCAAATGTGAGAATTACATTTTTTTTAAATTATTTATTTAGTCAAGCATGTGTTAGATAACAGACATAGGTATACACATGATTATAAATTCATGATTATGAATACATGAAATGGATATGAATAAAAGGGAACATTAGGACTGGGACGGTAGGCACATTGGTGCGCTTATGCACGCCCCTTACAGACCTCTTAGGAATGGGGTGAGGTCAACAATAGACCGTCTAGGGCAGGGGTGGAATCCAGCAGGTTCTGACAGGTTCTGGAGAACCGATAGTAGAAATTTTGAGTAGTTTGGATAACTGCCAAATACCACCTCTGGCTGGCCCCAGAGTGGGTTGGGAATGGAGATTTTGCAATATCCTTCCTCCAGGAGTGGGGAGGGAATGGGGATTTTGTAGTATCCTTCCCCTGCCACGCCCATCAAGTCACACCCACCAAGTCACGCTCACAGAACCGGTAGTAAAAAAAAAATTGGATTTCACCACTGGTCTAAGGTTAAAGTTTTGGGGGTTTGGGGAAGAAACTGCAGAGTCAGTTAGTGCATTCCAGGCATTGGCCACTCTGTTGCTGAAGTCGTATTTTCTGCAATTGAGTTTGGAGCGGTTTATCTTAAGTTTGTATTTATTGTAAGCTCGTGTATTGTTGTAATTGAAGTTGAAGTAGTCATTGACAGGTAGAACATTGTAGCAGATAATTTTATGTACTACACTGAAGTCAGACCGAAGGTGGCATAGTTCTAAATTGTCTAAGCCCAGAATTTCAAATCTGGTGGCATAAGGCATTCTGTTGCAGAGAAGTGGAGGACTCTTCTTGTGAAATATTTCTGGACTCACTCAATTGTATTAATGTCCGATATGCAGTGTGTGTTCCAGACATCTCATTAGAAGGATACTACTATGAAGTGGAATCGTAATGATGATAGCTTAAATACTGCTGTATCAGTCCCAGGGACTCATCCTCACATCCTGCTAATGTCAGCACAACATGATTTGTGATGTTTTTAAAAAAAGACACATTCTCGTGCTATCAGCTTCACCTCATTTCCAGATTTTGCTGAACTACCCTAAATTGATCCCTATTTGTTTCAGTTTTAAGTTTCTCCAGACATAAGGCTTGACAATTTAGGATATCTGGCTGGTTGCAAGCCATAAGGCTATGATCTACCTAGCTCCTTTAGGTATTTTAGGCTGCTGGGGACATATCTCCTCATTTTCAGTACTGATTTTGGTGGCTATTTTGGCCTAGGTGTTGGATAGATGGGGCATTTGGAGCTATCTGTTCATGAGAGTGGTCAGGAATTAGACAGGCTTTTTGTGAACCAGGAGTTAGGACCCTTCTTTTTAAGTGCTAGTCCTTGGCTATATGCGTGCACAGATGTGTCAATGCTGTTGAGCCCTTCTGCCCTTTCGTCTGCAGGCCTGTGATGGAGGGCTGTGGATACCATTTCACTTCTTTTTCACTTAAGCTACTTACAAATTTCAAGAGCGCCCCTCTCTTATTCATTCAGAATGCTTGGAAAGAGCCTATTGTGAAATTGATTTAGAAAGAGGTGAAACTAATCTCCTCCTCCTCCTCCTCCTCCTCTTCCTTTCTCCTCCTCCTGAGGCAGGACAAACATAATGAGTTGGACTGACATTTCAGCCTATTCTATCCGATACACTGCTTCTCATCATACATGCATTGTTATATTATGCTGAGTAGTGTACAAGTTATGTTACTCAGAGAAGTATTGGGAACTTTCCTTCCCTAGGCTTGATTACTGCTTTTCAGGTTACTTGTAAACACAGTTTTAACACCACCAATAACTCTAGCACTAATTCATTATCATCTTTTTCCATTCGTTGTGGCATCTATTGTGACTTTTGTGTATTTTTCTCTGGGAGTGCCATATGCATCTTGAGTCTGTATCATAAAATGCTTTGAGGAGGAACTTTTACAACCTTTACCAAACACGATGAATTCTATTTTACAGGTAGGAAAGATGACAGAGACTACGAAAGGGCCAGTATAAAGCTGAGGGACAAGGTTTACATTTAGCAGGAAACTACACAAAACAATATTACTATTGAATAATAATTATAACTTCTTCAGAATGATTTTGACTGAGAGTTGAAAATAATTTTGCAAACTTTTTTTCAGGAGGATCAATGTAGGTTTTTACCTAAAAGACAGTTAAAGAATAACAATAGAACCAAAAGTGGGATTCTAAAGAACTGGTATCAGAAATTTTGAGTAGTTTGACCCCGCCCCCATCTATTCTCTGCCTCCCGAGTCCCAGCGGATTTTGCAATACCCTTCCCCTGGAGTGAGGAGTGGATATTTTACAGTATTCTTCTCCTGCCACGCCCACCAAGCCAAGCCACACCCACCAAGCCACACCCACAGAATCCCACCATTGAATAGAACTGTATTGGACATTTTGAAATATTTTCAGCAACATAATGAAAAACAAGCTGCATTGATGTTTATAGATACAGAGAAAGCTTTCAACAATTTGAATTGGACTTTACTATTTAAAGTTTTGGAAAATACAAATGTTAGAGAGAATTTTATAAAATGGGTGGAATTGATTTATACATAATAAGTAATTGTTAATGAAGATTTAATTAAACCATGTGAGATACAAAAAGGAACATGACAAGGTTGTCCACTATCCCGTCTTGTTTATTTTTGTTCTTTAAATATTAAATAGAGACATAAGATAAAATGAGAAGATTGCTTGAATAAAGATGTAAAAAGAAGCATAGCTTTTGCAGATGATTTGGTGTCAAAAATATGGAAATACAAGATCAAACACAACTGAGGAACAAAATGGGTTTCAAGATTGAGAAAAAGGTAAAATACCTAGGTGTTGCTACGACAAATATGAATTGTGTGATTTCAAATAATTACGGTATGTTAAGACATGGAATATAATTTTAAATATATATATGTTAAGATATGATTGGTGGTTGTTTCATCCAGTGGCAACTGGGTATTCCTTGTGAGGGAAAAATGAACCCAGAGATATCAAAATAATAGAATAACAGAGTTGAAAGGGACCTTGGAGGTCTTCTAGTCCATCCCCCATCCCCGCTAGTCCAATCATTTTCGTTGAATTGCATTAAATCTGAAAAGGAATATCAGGGGACGGTGCCTGAGGCACAAGATGGTTTGGCTTCCCAGCAGTGCAATTGCTATCAACATACTTTTTTCTGCTGACTCACAGGCTGGGGAAATGTGTATTAACCCAGCAGACGTAAGGGAGAACCCTGACTCACTTGTGCTGTTTTGGCCTTGGGACAGGAGTAGCAGATAATGGAATTTGACCTCATTTGTTTTATTTTGTATGCAGGTGCTTTGTTACATAAGGAGCAGGAGAGAAATTACCGAAGCTTTTAGATTTCTTCTGAAACTAGACAAAAATATAAAGGTAATGACACTGAATCACAGCAGTCTGCTGTGAGGAAATAGGCTTACTTTATCCCATTCTTTTTTCTCCATGGAACCTACTACCGTAATTGCTACCTTTAAAAAACAACAACACAGGAATGTGTCCATAAAGAAAATTGACATTCACTTAACCTCTCTGGAATGCAACGTGGGACAAACTGAAATTGTGCTAAGCAAGGGATAACGGAGTGAAAAAACCCACCAAGCACTTTTGATTGAAATAAAACATTTTCAAATTCACTTTCCTTGATTCGTGAAACTATATAAAATATAAAACTGAAGCTATATAAAAACTGATTAAATAAATAATACATTATACAGTTTTAACAGAGGAGAGTGGAACATACAGTCTTCCAGGCATGCTGCAGCAACAAGATCCATCCCAGGGAAACTGACATTTTGATATTAGCCTCTGAAAGGCCATTGTTTAACTTATCTGCTTCCTGAAAAACCAGGTCTTATTCTGTGTGCCCTAATTATAGTAGGATGATCCTATGCTCTGAGAAAAATATCTCCACAGTCAATAGAAAGTGGAAATGTTGAGAACATAGCATTGGATTCCCATAAATTAGATTATTTATCCACCTGGTTTGTATTTTCATATTTTCATCTTTGCATTTCTAGCTGTGGATGATGGTAGCTCTAGAATGTGTGGGAAGGATTGCATTGGAGAAAGTTCATCTGTATGATTGTACAGTGGGTTTTTTTTTTCAGTCGGGCTCAGCTCTGCTATCACCAAGGTCCAAGAGGGATGGGGCATTAGAGTAACATTATGTATTTTTATTTTATTTATCCAATTTTTAAAACCATCCTCACAGAGGGACTCTGCCTAAGCACTGCTTAAACTAATAAACAAAGGGAATATGCAATCCAGGTGCTGAGTGAGGAGGGAAACTTACTAAGTATAATTAAATGGGAATGAAGTCATGAGATTGCATCTTATTGTGGCAAAATTTGGAAAGAAAATGACCATTTAGGAAATTGGATACCTTACTAGCATTTGGTTCAGAATTAAGATTTTTATAGTATCATTTTCCATAAATAAATTCAGAGTTGCATGATCTCAAGAGTATAAAAAAAATGTTGAGCTAATAGTCCACAATTTCATTAAACAAATATAGGAATTCAGTTGCCATGCTGAAAGAGTTATACACAACAATCCCCCCAAAAGCAGCCCATGGATTTATAGCAAGTGAAACAAAAACAGAACAGTGGACAAAAATATTTTCGTTAAATGGTTGGGTTGACGACGTGAATAGTAGTATAGCACATCAATACATCTGTCAGAAGGATTCTTCCCTTTAAAGCAGGGGTGTCAAACACGCAACCCGCATGCCAGATGTGTCACATACTGGCCATGTCCACCCCCATTTTAGCGAAGGGGAAAAAGTTGTGATATGTCACATGACAATAATGTGATGACATGAGTTTGACACCCCTGCTTTAAAGCATCAAACATCAGCAGCATAAGCAGGGGGGAATATAGGAATACTCCTGCCCTCATAAAAAATGCTTTGAAAAGAAATAATATTCCAACTGCATTTAGCACCTATTCACCTTGCTCCCAGAAAAGAACATCCAGAGATAGTTTCTTTGCAGGACTGTGCAATGGAATGTTGCTACTTTATCATCTACAAAAGCGCCAAATTTCCAAAATTAGGTTCGGGTCAAGACCAAATCGGTTTACAATCAAAGTTATGGAACAAATTATGCTTGTGACCAGAGGTTCTACTGTATTTATAACCTCACAACTATTGCGCAATTCCACAGATATACCTGAGTGCCAAGTCATCAATGAAGGCTTCCAGGCACACTTTACCAATCTGGATGCCAAGAGGCAAAAATAAATGAAGACAGTTCATGATAAGCAACAAGCCATCATTCAGAATAGAGACAGCAGAATGGCCTTGGAAAATATGCCTTTTGCAAAAGTTAAGCCCTGACTTTTTTTTTGTAAGTGAGATAAAGCTTTTTTTTTATTAATGTCAACAAGATATTTTGTTTGTGGAATTTCAAAAAGATGTTTTAAAAGACCTTCACTAAGGCTCCCATGCAATTATCCACTTAACAACTGTGACAAGAAAGATTGTAAAATAAAGCAAAACTCACTTAACAAATGTCTCACTTAGCAACATAAATTTTGGGCTCAATTGTAGTAATAAGTCAAGGACTACCTGAATTCAGGATAGTTAAAATCCAAAAGCATCTCTTCATAAAGGATAAGAATTCTTCAAAGTGGTGAGTTTGTAAACAAGTTCTGCAAGTCGGCACAAGAAATTCACAATCATCTCTAGCAATAGCAGTTAGACTTATATGCCGCTTCACAGTGCCATTCATGGAATCTGTGCTTACAGTTGACTAATGGGGAAAGGAATCTTGAAGTCATGGTGGAATTCAGGGTAGAACAATTGTAAACAAAGCAAAGCCCATCCCTTGAATAATTAGGGAGGAAATTCTGAATGTAAGAATGTTCTTACACAAATCTATGGTGAATCCATACGGTGAATAAAAAAA
Source organism: Pseudoxenodon macrops (assembly GCA_032467955.1). Classification (NCBI taxonomy): domain Eukaryota; kingdom Metazoa; phylum Chordata; class Lepidosauria; order Squamata; family Pseudoxenodontidae; genus Pseudoxenodon; species Pseudoxenodon macrops. The sequence continues at coordinate 31,121 of JANHFT010010338.1, read as the reverse complement.
GGACATTTTTAAAGTTTTAATATTTTTTTAAAGATGAGGAGATGGCAACCTAGTTGATAAGAGAACTGAAACTTAGCTGCCAAGAGGAGATACTCCAACAGCTGGGATTCTTTAGCTTGGAGGGTAAAAGGGTAGAGACGATAAACACACACAAAAACACAAAGTGAGAGGTGAAGCATATAAGTTTAGTAAAAAGACACATCACAAATGCATACGTAGCATGGCATGAATAATATGGCAAGGGTAATACTATCCTCCCTTTCTCCTAATGTTGGAACCATTAACCAAAACCAAATCCAAAGAGATTGAGGACCAACTGAAAGTAGTGCTTTTATGCATTGTGTAATTTGCTGCCAGCAGCTGTGGTATTGGCAGCTCGCTTGGGCTGTTTTCAAAAGAGGCAGATTTATGGAAGATTAGGTCATCCATGGCTGTTAAATACCTTGTGAATTGTAGGCAGCATGCCTTATACTGGTTTCTGGGAAGGAAGCTGGGATCTTGCATTTCAGCTTGCAAGTTTCCCAATGCATCCAGTTACCACTGTTGACTGAAAGCTACATCACTGGGGGGTGGGGGGGTGAGGCATAGCTTGCTGGGCTCTTCTTCCATCCTAGAAATTGCCCTTTTCACCACATGCTTGTATTCATATAGAAAACCATTAGGGCTAGCATATAATGTACTGAAATCATTGTTAAAAATAACCTTTTAAACCTGGTTTAAATAATTCATAGGAGTTTCAGATGTAATGCACGGTATTAATTTGTGCTTTATGCCATTATCACATTTTGAAAGCTGTAAGTCCTTAATTCTATAAATAATGAGAGAATGTGATATGAAAGTTTTGGAGTAGGGGAGTAAAAAGCGTTCACACCTCAGTTACTGTTTTCAACCTTCAAATTACTGAATAGACTTTTCTTGGCCATAAATACGTCTATGATCAGATGTCATATGATCAGGTCTGAAAAGAAAGAACAGAATGTTTATCCAATCAATCTGGATGTTCATCAATTGAACAAATTTAAAAGGTATTCCATTAATAGGTAATAGGTTGCAGTTTACTTGTCTTTATCTTGAAAAGATTGATCACCTGCCTCATTTGCTACAGTTAACCTGTCTATAAATGCAGTGGCTTTTATTTATTTTATTTTATTTATTTATTTAATCAAGCATATATAAGATTACAGAAAAAGTATAAACATGATTGTGAATAAGTGAAATGTATAAGCTTGGATATGAATACATGAGAGGGTTGCGAATACATGGGGACATTAGGACAGGGATGGTAGGCACATTGGTGCACTTATGCACGCCCTTTAAAGTAAGAAAATAACATTCATAGCTGGATGTTTATTACATAATTGAAAGGTATGCTGGAAGGATTCCAAAGGTTAAACTAAAAGGAGTATAAAGGCTGCAATAACCTGATATAAAACTACTAGTAGAAAAATGATGGTAACCAATATTCAAGATTTAACATCGAGGCAAGCTATCTTAGCTTTCCAGGTATACTACCATTTAAAAGAAAATGAGGGTTCCTTTAACCTTTCTGGCTCCAGAAAAAAATTACGTCACATTGGCCTTGAAATAGACTGATATTTCTGAGTCAGCTTCATCAAATACTAGACTTTTAAGCAATGTGACCCCCACTAATATTCCATAACCTTCATTGCATCCTGGTGTGTGTATTCTCCTCAAACGTTGTTATTCTTTCATTCTGCCTCACTTCACTTCCTGCAAGGAAGTTGTTGTCACTTGTGTATGAATCTCCAGGGTATATATTAATCATGGGACAGAGATGCCAAATCCAATCATTCCTTATAGATAATATTCTTAAAAAGTTAATCAAGGCTTTTTTCCCCTGAACACTAAAATCACGATAGTTAATTTAATCAATTCATTGATTGGGTACATTTAAACACTTTAAAGATATCCAATCTTTTCTTGAAAATCTCCAGTAAAAGAGATTTTACTGGAGAGTTACTCCATAACTCCAGGGCGCAGCCTGTTCCATTGATTAATTGCTCTCACTGTCAGGAAATTTCTCCTTAGTTCCAAGTTGCAATTCCACCCATTGCTCCTTGTCATGTCCTCAGGTGCTTTGGAGAATCTGTGTGACTGCCTCTCAAATAGTCGAAGACAGCTATTGTATCACCCTTAATTCTTATCTTTGTTAAGCTAGACATACCTAGTTCCTTTAACCATTGCTTGGACGATTTAGCCTCCGGACTCTTTATCATCTTTATTGCTCTTCTCTGCATTCTTTCTAAGGTCTCAGCATCTTTTTTGTGTCGTGGAGATCAGAAATGGGGACAATATTCTAAGTGTGGCCTCACTAGTGCAGTATAAAGTGGTACTATCACTTCTTGTGATCTTGATAGTATCCCTCTGTTGGTGCAACCTAGGACTGCATTGACTTTTTTGGCAGCTGCAGCACACTGTTGACTCATCCTTAAGTGGTGGTCCTCTAGGATACCTAGATGACTAATGAGAAAGCTGCTGGATTGCTGGCATGATTTACTGCAAACATGCCTTGTAAATGCAGAGTCCTTATTGGTCATTAAACCAGTTAGTTTTTTTTGCACCGATACTAGTAATTCTTTTTTCCCTTGTGCAATCAAGTGAAGTACAAAGTGTATCTATGACATTTAAACAAAAAGCGGTCAACAGATGACAAATATTCAGAGATTAATATAGTGTGAGGCTAGATTAGGTAATGGAAAAACCACCTGATCTAATGCGGAAAAACGATGCTTGCTCCTCAAAAAGTTTACAACTCAAACATGTCACAGCTCGCAGTCTCTCTTTGACTGGAAAGTAAATGCCACTGAGTTCAGGGGAGTTTACTATGAGGAAACCTACTATCAGAACAGTGCAACACGTCTGCTGCCTCTGGGTCAATACATGGTCTCATCAGTCAAGAGCTGCACAGGATTCTAATTCTATTTCACCTCATGTATCTCCCACTGCTAGAAATTGTCTAAAGTGGGAAGGGAAAGCTTACCCTCTCTTTGTTGGATCTTGGGTGAGGGCATTTGCTTATGAACACACCTAGCTATCTCTTTATCTCTTAAGTTCTTATATTATAAGAGCAGAGCATATTAAAATGGTTTCTTGGATATGCTTGTCCTGCAGTTGGGGTGGGAGGATGTGGGCGGGATAAGCAGTTAATCTGGCCTACTTTTGGCTACTGTGATATTTCACAGTGTAGATTTGAATATAAGACACTTCATTCCTTCCTTCTGCTAACTAGGATATCTTTAACTAAATGTTAAACTAAATGTTGGCCATACTCATCTCTGCATCTTTTGGCTGCCAAAAAATAGAAGTCCGCCTCCAGCCACAAGTTCCCCTCCTCTCCCAACCCCATTTTAGTCAGAAATCCCACAGGATTAAACCTCAGACTTCCTACGCTTGTGCTCACTGAGCTATGATCCCAATCTGTGGAAACTTCTGTTGGCCTTCCCTTATACTTATTTTGGAGAAGCTTCTGTAAAGTTTTGTTTCTTCTGTGTTAGGCCAAGTTGCCTCTATGAGTCACCCATACCGAGTAATAGATTGAGGACTAATGGTCTTTGTGTTTTTCAGACCTTGGAGTGGGACTTTGTCTCTAAGCTCTAAATATAGCCTGATCCTAACAACCCCTATCATTAGCTATCCATTTGATTCACAACTTCATTTTGTGACTGAGATGGAACGTCAGCCTTCCTGGTCTAAACATCTGATCTAATGTGTAGATTTACTCATTTGTTCTCCAGCCTGTGTTTTTGCAACATTTTGCTTAAGTAAACATTCCGGAGAGCTTGCGAGCATTATTTTGTGACATTTTGAGTGGTCTTAATATAGGCATTACCCAACTATGGATTTTGGATTCTTTTCCCATAAGCCTTTGATTGCTTCTCCTGAATTACTGTGCTTCATCTGCTAACTTGGAGGGATTTGGTTAATGTTTTATTGTTTATAGTTTAAGTATAGTGTATACGTTATTACATTTTTATGTAAACAGGCCTGAGTATAAACTCTGGGGTCTGGGAAAAATATGTAAATATTATAAATAAATATGAATATATACGAACATTCTTTGTCACTTTCTCAAGCTGTGCCTTTCACTGTAGTGTGAAACTTTATCTGGATCGGAGCCATGACTCTACCCATTAAACAAAAAAGGGTTAATGTAACTTGGATGGTAACTTTTAATACCAGAGAGCTTTCCAATCTAATAGCTTACCTATATGTTCTCCTCTCTTCTACTAACACAGTCAAGGTAAGAACTAGGCAAAGATACTATTTGGGTCACTGATGCCTCACTGTTCCCCACTGAGGCCAGTTTCTCAAGCACTGTAGCTATTATTACATTGCTCTTGCTTGTATTTATCAATGTCTACACTGCCCCACTCTTGCTTTTAGCACTGTCCTTTGCAGAAGGAAGATCTCTCTGCAAAACCCCCATGTCTGTTTACAAATGTAAAAGGATGAGTGTTTCTCAGGGATTAGTGGGAAGGCCCTGTTTATAGGTGGGGGTAACACAGCACCTAGTAATGGAGGTCATAATTAACCACTTTCATATGTTGGTGTAGAGCGGAGGAATTGCTGTTTATATTAGAATGCAAGATTCTCCAGCATTCTAAATATTTACACATTCAATGTTTATGGCCTTTCTGGGCTTCTATTGCTCATATAAATCAACAATGCCTTGATATTTATGAACAGAGATGCAATGAGAGGGTCTTCTGAAAAGTCTTCATTTATCATTTTGATCCCAAAATGCACTCAGTCTTTGCTGATTGCAAGGCTTGCACACGTGCGATTTGGTTATTTTTACTGAAAGCAACAGAGGACATTTTCTAGGTGAGAGAATGCTGGGCATGGACCTCCAGACAAAGCCAGAAGGGAAATAAATCCCAAGTGGAAGAATACACCATTCCTTATGCAGCCTAGTGCTGCTGCCTGCAGAAGAAGATGGCTTCTTCCACGGGGACAAAATCTCTGGCTGCTCTGGAAGGTGTTTTTCCCCTCTGGTTTTGAAGGAATGCAGGCTTATGTGCTGTCTCTTCCCCTTTTGTCCTCCTGGGAGGCTGCCTGCCTGCCATGCACTTGTGTTCCTAATGAGTATGACTAGGTAAAGTAGAAAAACAAAGGTGGAAATTTAAGCCGCAATCCCCACCTCACCATATCAGCCTGAATATCATGCAGTTTGCGCTTCCAAATAAAGATGTAACCCCTCCCAGTTAGCTTTCTAAAATGGGATTGAATCTGGCAGAGAGAAGTTCATGTCAGCCAGAACATTAAAAGAAGGGATAGGCTGATTTCTGTGTCGAAAATATAGCATCTGCTTCTTCTCTTCTGCTTGTGGCCATCAGAATCATTCACCACAAGCAGAATATGAAATTTTGGTCTGCTGAAGGCACTATTTCCAACTTTTGGATGTTGGAAATATTCCAATGTTTTCCAATATTCTCTCCAAATATTTTGCACCACAATATGCAATAACCTGAACCAGCAGTCCCATTTAAAACTAGGATAAAAAAAAAAGTTTTAGTAAAAGGCAAAAGATTTAAACGATCTGAAGAGAAACCAGAGTATGATTAAAAAAAGTTAAAAAAAAGGTTTTAATCAAAGTTAAAAGAACATATTAAAAAAAAAGCAGCACATACTGACAGGAAAGATATGTTAAAATATGATAGAAGGAAAAGGTAAGGTGATAAACACAACTACTCAAAATATTTTATCTGGTTTTTAACTAAACTATTAGAAATGGCTTCTAGAAATCAGATCTATGCTTGCTGACGTTGTGTTATTTTTCCATTCTTTTCCAAAACCTAGATTTTGTACACTTTCAAGAAAATGAAAGAATCTTCAGAACTTTGATTTTATAAATGCCGAGAGCAGCAAAACTTCTGTATGCACAAAAATGGGAGGACAGTTCGATTCCCACTGTGGACGGATGGCTAGAGAAGCTGATAGGAGTTGGCAGAAATGGCTAAATTGACTGTTTTGATTAAATAACATAAGTACCTGCCATCTTTTTTTTTTTTTAAAGAAACTTTTTTTGTTTTTGTTTTCTTCTGCGCATGCGCAGACGCCGAGTTTTCGGCATTACGCATGCATCAGCATCTTGTTTTTGGCCTTTTTTTGGTGAATTTTTTGGCTTTTTTTTACTGCACATGCATGCGGCCACGTGGCGTGCATGGGCCCACGAGGCACACACTTGCGGCACGGGAGGCAGCGAACTGGCAGCGAGGTAAGTTAGAACCCACCCCTGGTTTGATGTTAATGCTTTATTTTACTTTATTTTAGTGCAACAGAGGGAGTTGGAAGTCAACACTTTTTTTTCCTTTTCCCTAGCCCTTCCTCTCTTCTCTTTCCCCCCTTTTCCCTCACTGTCTTCCTATTTTCTTTTGTTTGTTGTATCTTATTTTATATAGGATGAGGTATTTACTTATCTCTTTTGGAAATAAACCCGGTTTTAAAAAGTGAGATGTACTTTTGAATAGACAAGCATAGGGTTATATTCTAATATGAATATAATTATGTAGTACAAGTTGTTGCAACCATCTTGTCCAATTCTCATTCATCTTCAGATGACCCTCTAGAAAAAGTACCATATTTTTCGGAGTATAAGACGCACCTTAATTTTTGGGGAGGAAAACAAGAAAAAAACAATTCTGCCTCTACCTACCCGCATCAGGATCAGTGGCGTCCTCACTTCCACTTGGATTTTGATAATGAGCAACATAGATCTTTTTATTTGTTTTAAACAAACCCTATCACCCTCTGGGCATTTAATTGGAATGGGTGGGGAATGCTTTTCATGGGGGGCAAAAGAGGGACTTGGCACTGAAGTCTCCACTTCCGAGACGCCCCCATCTTTCTACCTATAGTCTCACAGCAAGGCCTGATAGACATGTTGCCAGCCTTCCCAGCAAGACCCGTGTGCTTTTGCTGCCTTGGTTGGAGTCTGATTCCCGAAGTGGAGGTCGGGACTCGTTAGGTGAAGGGGGCGCTGTGTGAGAGGCGTAAGGCAAAGCGGCTTGCCACTCTGCCTGCCCCTTCTCCAGGCGGAGGGTAGTCAGCTTTGGCTCCTGGCCCAGGAGATAGATCAGGCCAGGGAGGAGGAGGGCGCACGCCTCTGCAATGTGCATCGGGGAACTGGGATAGGAAAGCATTTTGGGTGGCAGCACCGACTGGAACCAGCCGCCGCCTGAATAGCAATGCACTTTTTTAGCTTCCGCATGGCCGGTTGAAGATCCATCACTCTCTTCCCTACATATCAGCTTCATCACAGTAGCCATTCAAGCGGATGGTGAACTGCCTCCCCTTCCAATCGTGCTCCAAGTGGTTGGGGAAGCCAGTGGCTGCAGGCTCCAGTAGGTTGAGCGAAGCTGCCGGTGCTATGTAGGAACCCCATCCCGTGCTTTTCCCCCGCCGCCGGCTTGCTTTGCCTTTCTTAGCGTGTGGTGGGGAAGGGCTCAGAGGGGAGCCTGGTCAGGGCGGGGGAGGAAGAGAGCATGGAATGGTGGGATCCATCTTCCACAATCCTGATCAAGCAGTCCTCGCAGGCCAGGTGCCAGGGGAATGATCCATGCGGTTCTCCGGCCAGGAAACTTCGTAACGGGAAGAGTAGGGGCAGAACACCTCCAGCCGCAAAGCCTGCACTGGGTGACAGGAGCTAAACCCACTTTGTGGGTTATTTTTCTTTATAATTTTAAATGTGAAGACTGTTTTGTCATTTTTGCAGCTGCAATGTCTCAAAATGGAAGTAATTTGCACTGTGGATTTTTGTCAACTGTAATCAGAACACTAGGAATTTAAAGAAGAATATATAAAAGCAGAAGTTGTCCTGATACTCTGAGTACCTCTCTATAAAATATGCTTTGAGGCTGGGATAGACCACCTGGTGCCCAAACATACCTGGATCATAATTGTTACATCCCTTACCCAGAGGTGACATTCAAAATTTTCTCCTATCGGTTCTCGGCATGGCTTGGTGGTGGTGGTGGGTATCATGTGACTGAGTGGGCATGGCCAACTTGACATCACTCATGGAAAGGTGGGGTAGCACCACCCCACCAAACCACACCCATCAAGCCACGCCCACAGAACCAACAGAAAGGTTTGGCCAAGTCTTCTAGCATTCAACCTGGCTGCTTCTCGTCTCCTTCTCATGTTTGCTCTGTATGTATGAGCCCGAGAAGGAGGCGAGAAGCAGCCACATTGAATGCTGTGGCAGAGAGTGAAGCTGCTGCTCCCTTTATGGTCAACCCCCCACTCCCTTCCACCCAGGGACTACCTTAAAGGGACAGGCTCAGTGGTGGGATTCAAATAATTTAACAACCGGTTCTCTGCCCTAATGATTTCTTCCAACAAGCAGTTCACCAAACTGCTCAGAAAGTTAACAATCGGTTCTCCTGAAGTGGTGGGAACTGGCTGAATCCCACCACTGGACAGGCTGCAACAGCTCCGCTGTGAATGGAGGGAGGAAAGTTCAGATTCTCTCTGCTGCAGCATTTAACATTGAATGCTGCTGCTCCAGAGGTGGGAGAATCGGTAGTAACTCAGCGATGATATCACGGAGCAGGTTCCTTCGGTGTCTCCATGGGTGCCGCCATTTTGATTGCTGCACGCAATCAAAATAATTTTGGATTTTTATTGCTGCGCACTCGCGCGCTTCACACGCGTGCACAAGGCACGACCCTGAGTGAACTGGTAGCAAAACGATCCACAACCCACCTCTGTGCTGCTCCCTTTATGGTCCTCTCTGGCCCCCTCTCTCCCAGGGGTCAAAGTACCTTAAAGGGACAGGCAGGCTGCCGCAGCTCCCTTCCAAGCAGACTCCCTTCCCTTTGCTGCGAATGGAGGAAGAAAAGTTCGGCCAGGTCTTCTCCTCCTCCTCGGACATACACAGAGTGGAAGGGATAAGCAGCGAGCAGGCAGGCGTGGGCGGGGACAATCAGGGGTAGTTTTTATCGGTTCGGCAAACCACTTCAAATCGTCACTACAGGTACCCACTATCTGGTCTGAACTGGTTGAATTTCACCCCTGCCCTTGCTCTTGAACGTGTTCGCTCAAGCTATTGGGCATTACTCGAAAACACAAGATTGTGTTGCCTGCTTGCATTGCAGGACAGCTTAGAGGCACAACTGGCTTTGGGCAAATCTCAATTCTACTTTCTTATTTCCTATAACTTGAGCAGCTTAAATGGGTAATAATGAAAGCACAATCATTGCACTTACATTTTCAGCTTGGTTCTGCTATCTTTCTGAACCTTGCTTTCTTCTGCTAAACCTTTGAAACCTGCCTGTGGGTCCCACCCACAGTCGGTTTGAGAGATTTAGAAGGTTTTTGGGAACCCATCTTCTAATTTCTCATTCCATTATGGCAGTGCTAGGATAGTAAGATGCCCAATGCTTAGGCAACATCAATTGCTGTGCTGGAATTATCTCCCCTGCATATACTGGCAAATCATCTCCAACATCTGGAGCTACTTTATCTTTCATAGCTTTCCTCCATGAAACTACCGTAGCTGTTGATGTAAAATGGAGGTTTCCAATCCTTTTGTTTTGCCCAGGCCTTCCCGCCAGTGCCCTCAGTGAAGTCCTGCTTGAAGCTGCAATTCCTGGCACTCAAGAGCTGCAGCTCCAGTTACATTTGCTGCTGTCATGCAGCCTCTACAAGTGACTATATTATACTGACAATCTAAAAATAAAAGAGTGAGAAAAAAGCATCAAGCCAAAGCAAGAAAGAAAGCAATTAAAATTGGGTGGGGATGAAGAGAATGCAGGAAGAAAAATTGCAGGCTACATCGAAGAGACGTTGAGAAGCTCCAAAGAAAATGTGAAAATACCTTGGGTGGTATTTAATTGGACGTTGTGGGTTCACTGCCTTTTTTCAGTCTCTGCAGCAGCCATGTGTTCAGTCGAAGTGTTTGTCTAATCTGCATGGGAATCTGGGCAAGACAAATTGAGCTGTCAGTCCTGGGACCTTCCTCCCATCCTTCAGTTTAGTCAACGTCAGCTGCACCTTTTTTCCAGATCTGCCGAGGCTCCTGTTCTAATTTGTTAGTTTTGCAAGCAAATGGGATGCCGTTTTGTGAAAACTTCCTGATTGATCCTTAAGTGGAGACAAGAAACTTTTAGGACTTCTACTGGTAAGTTTTCATGATTTTTCCAAGTGTTTTTTAAAAAAATCTTTCATTGGATGTAAAAATGGAGGATAATTTTGTCTAGAACAGGTCAAAGCTTGACGTGAAAATTACTGATTGGTACAACAATTAGTCATGAATTGCAGGAGCTGGAAAATAACAGGGTAAACTGAGATCAGTTCCATGTATGGTTCGGTTCAGTTCATTTCTCTTCTCCTTGATTTGTTCTTTTGATCACAGTTTCAATTCAGTGAAATCATCTCTTGAAAGCTCAATTGTTTCATCTTTAATGCAGAGTTGATCCTCTGGAGGAGTCATCATTTTTGTGCTAATTAGATTGGTGCTTGAATTTCATGCATTGCTGATGGTCCAAGCATCAGCTGACAAATGCAGGCCAGGGATGAATGTTAAATCAAAAAAATCTGCGATTATTTTTTTTAAAAGGTGCCTTCTTGCCTTATCATTTCAACAGGGACTTCAACAGGGTTGACTATTACTTACAAACAAGTTTCAAATCTCTTGAATACTTTTTCACTAGGAAAGTGATTGAAAGAAAATGGATACCTATGGGACAGCTCTTTATCCAAAACTTATTTTGAACAAGTTGGATAGCCTTGGATATTTATAGCAGCCATTTATTTATGAACAGGCTGCATTTCCTTCTATAATAAATGCTCTGATGATTAAAATGTGGCAGAGAAACCATGGGCTGAGTCTTTCAGGATGAGGCAATGGCATCAGTCTTAACACTCATTTTAAATGTTTGTTTTTAAGAAAAGCATAAAAAGAAAAGCACTTTAAAGATGCTGGCAGAATACATGTTTTTTTCTGGGCAAAATCCTAAATATGTTCCAGATAAAACAAGGTAGGGAAACTCCTTGTTGTGGAAAAATCAGAGTTTGGCAGAATAGGCAGAAATCAGTGATTTGACTCAGGGCTAAGTGAGATTGGGGATTGATGACAGAACAATAGGTGGATTCAGATACCAAAGATCTGATCTGGAAAACAAGAGAAGGACATAGGTATAAACCGGGGAATCCTCAGGGTTCAAACTTCAAAATAATGATGATTGTTTTTAATCAATTGCTAAATACCAGAAGGTCTCTGCTATCACAAGCTATCTGTTGATAGGCCATCTATGCTGTTTAAATTGGACTTTTGGGGGCTTTCAAATACAGTAGGGTGACAGGTTGGGTTTAATTCAGACATGATAATAGGCACTTTGTATGTTTATACTTAAGCTGGTTTTGATTACAGAAAGTGTATCTTAAGAGTCCATTGCATTGGTCATCACTGTTGACTAGATTCATAATTCTGAAGTGGTTGATTTCTCTTTGATCATTATTATTGGAGTGATAAATAATCAGTATTGGACTGAAATCAGTATTTTAACAGAGGAGTGGAATTAAATTCATTAGAACCTTAATTGTATAGATAGGTGACCAATATAAATAGGTCTAAGTTGCCATTAAATATTAAGACCACTGCAGAGGTGGGTTTCAGCAGGTTCTGACCAGTTCTGAAGAACTGGTAGCGGAAATTTTGAGTAGTTTGGAGAACCGGTAAATATCACCTCTGACTGGCCCCACCCCCATCCATTCTCTGTCTCCTGAGTCCCAGCTGATCGGGAGGAATTGGGGATTTTGCAGTATCCTTCCCCTGCCACGCCCACCAAGCCACGTCCATAGAACTGGTAGTAAAAAAAATTGAATTCCACCACTGGACCACTAGTGTTACAAATAGCCATCAATAATTATTATTATATACACAAAAATGTGAAATCGTAACTGCCAGTTCTTTAGCTGGTGTTGGCCTTCATATGCACTGTATTTTCCCAAGAACCTTGGATGTTATAATGAATCAGCATAGCTTATGTGCAGATCCAGTCCAATTGAAAATTTTGCCAATACATAGATTTTCTAAGTGCCATCCAAGCACTAATATTATTATTGTTATAATCATAGGAAGCATACTTTAGGTACTATGACTGTATTTTTCAGAGTATAAGACACACTTTAGTTTTTGTGGAGGAAAATAAGGGGGGGGGAATCTGCCTCTGCCTACCAGCATCCATGACTAGCGTCTGGGAAGAAAGCTCCGTTTGGGAGGGGCTGCCTGTGCAGGCTGCAAAAGTTCAGTTGGGAGGAGAGCTCCTTTTAGGAGGGGCA
>JANHFT010010338.1:4479-15032 GCA_032467955.1 Pseudoxenodon macrops | reverse complement strand
TCTCCCCTAGTCCTTCTTTTCATTAAACTAGGTATACCCAGTTCCTGCAACCGTTCTTCATATGTTTTAGCCTCCAGCCCCTATTCCTCATCATTAGTTCTAAATGAGATGCAAGTTCAATATCTGGAAAGTGCTTACATTGCTCAACTCTGGGTTGGAGGATGGGAGTTCAGTCCAATAAGTTCACCCAGTGAAAGGAAGACCATAGTATGTGGTTCCTTAAGTTTTCTTTCTTGCATTAAAATCCATAAAGTATCTTTTAAACCTCTGAAATTAAATGCTTAAAGGAATACGTTTTCTTCTGTCTGATGCTCCAAAACTTCACTAGTTAAAGAAATATTGGTTTACAGACCTATTGCAAGGAACAGGCAGACATACATGCTTTGTTCCTACCTGATAAGATTGGCTTTACTTGAATGCAACAAGGCCTAGAGATGGCCCTCTGGCAGTCATTTTAGGTGTTGTCAATTCCCAATCTAGTCAGCAGTGGTAAGTTAGGAATTCTTTGGGTGTATCAGACACTTAATTTAGCTCTGGGCATTGAGAGGAAAAAATACAGGTTAGTTTAGGAGTTCAAAAGGGAAAGAAATGCAACATAATTGGATCAGGTCATTATGATAAGTTGTCCTGAAACCCGCTGAACTGCATTCTGGGTTTTGGGACACTTTCCAAATTCCAGGAGAAGAAAGAGGAGGGGCGGTGAAAACTGTACAGGAGTTGCCTGCAGTGCCTCGGTTTGGAAACAACAGGAGCCATTTTTAGTTCCAAACAGGGAGCCGTAGGATTAGGTTACTGCTGCATTCAGGCAAAAGGCAGGCTAACATTTTTTTGCTTGAGTCAGCGTGAAACGGGAGGTTGCATTGAGAAACAGCTGTTCACCTGAGAAATGCTCTCTGCTTCAAAGGTGGTGGGGGATTACTTCTAATGGTCATGCTTTGCAGCCACTACAGTACAGGTTTTGTGGAATGTGCCTGTGGTTTTCTTTTCAAACTTTCGTTACGTGCCAGGCTGTCTGGCTGGGAATGGAACTGAATGCTATCTCTTCTACACAGACAATCTACTTTGTACTTAATTAGTACAGCAGCCTAGCAAGAATATTATAATTAAAGGTTACCATGTTCCACATTTTTCCAGGCATGGGTAATAAACACTGCTCAATTATTTTTAAATGTAGTATGTATACGTGTGATTTGCAACATTAAAAGAAAAAAAAAGAAGTCCAATCGTGCCAAAGAATGCAACCTGACACAAATAAAGAAAAGAAAACGCATAAAGGTGTTTTGCTAGCTGAACTAAATGTATAGTTCAGTACAGGAGTCGAGGAAGAAGGAAATAATATTATTTTTAGATAAACGTGTTAAAAAGGGCCAAGTGGTTTGCCCCTTGATTCAAAAAGTTTAAACAAAGTAATTGTCCACCATTTTAAAGAACTGTATGAGTTGCAGGATCCAATCTGCATCAGTAACCGGAAACCAGAGATTTAGTCTTCTGAGTTTTCAGACTCATGGTGGAGCCTATCCTCGGGAAACTTCTCTCTCACCAGAATGTGAGACAATCTGGTAGAGAGAAGTTCCCTGAGAATGGGCTCCAGCATAGGTCCGAAACAGTAGTGGGTTTCTCTTTTCAGTGCTACCGGTTTGCGCATGCGCCCGTGTGTACCTGCGTGCCTGCGTGGTGGTTCTGTGCATGCGCAGAGCATCCCGGTGTGGGTGGGTGGAGCCTCCCACCACCGGTGCTACCGGATCACCAATTAGGAGAGATCTGGTAGGAACCCAGCACTGGTCCTGAAGCTCAGAAGACTAAACTTCTGGTCCAGGTGACCGACTCAGACTGGACCCTGCCACCTTATCCTGGAACATATATATATATTTGCTTCAGTTATATGAGTGGATGATGTAATTAGTATATGTAATTAGTATATAATTTTAAAACTGAAAGTGATGCCACAAGATTACTTTTTCCCAAAATAATTTACAGATGTCAGTGGTAATAGCAAGGATTTCCATTACTCTCCTTTTCTTGCAAAGAAAATTTCCACAATGTAGGGTTGGTGACTAATCAGCAATACAATAGAAGGCTACAGCCAATTCTTTTGCCTTTAACAATAGGCAATCCAATCTGCATAAATCAAAAGGTGAGATAAACATCTTATAGCAGGGTGATAAACATTAACATCTGCTAATGTCTCTGGATCATGTGCTATTAAATGAACAATGACAATTTCATAATTGGCAACCCAAATTCAAATCTAGTTTCTGCATGTTCCCAGCTCCATGCTAATTTAAATACTATAATTTCTGTGTTCAGACAAGACACTAAAGCACAGCTGAACAAACTTCATTATTCCTTAGCAAAATATAAGATATTCAAAATAATACACCCCACAGTTAATGAAAACACATGCTGTATGTATCCAGCCAATCACGATTGTTCAAAATCTTTACGAAGTGAATTAAATCCCGTCAACTGAATAATATGCTTATACTGTAATAGTACCATTTCCTGAAGATCTCACCTCCTGATTTATGAAGAACTCAGAACGAATGAACTATCTCCGCATATTATTTCTAACTTCTAAAACCTGCTGCTTTTGATATGAATGAGAGTTCATGTGAGGGCTTTTTTCAGCAATGGTCTTTTAAGCTGTTACTCATTTGCTGTTTTTCAGTAGCAAGTCATCCTGTTCCTTCATAGCTCCAGAAGCAAAATCATCTTTTGCTACCATGAGTTTTGAGGTTCACATACTTTTCTTCCCACATGGAACTTCAGTGAAAAAGGAGTTAATATTGGAGGACAAGGTTTCTACCCCCACTCACTACTTCTCCACTGTATGCAAGCTATTTTCAAAACCGCTGTCTTCCTCAAAAAGAAAGATTGTATTTGGATTTTCCACTTTTTATAGCTCACACAAATCAAAAGATGGTGGTGGTTACAACAAATTAAAAGTATAAATGCAACAACAAAATAAATCATAATTATTAAACCAATAGAAACAAGAGATCATTAATAAATCACTCCTCCCCCAAGTTGGACGTCAGTAAAACTTAGCTAGAGTTGAAAGCTTGGTGAAATCAAGTTGCCTCCTAAAAACCATGATGTAAGTAGCTTTGCAGATCTCTGGGGATAAGGAGTTCTAAACCTTGCCATAGTGTGGAGAGTTACAGAAGACCTGTCATCTTCTTCACGTACCCCTTGTTTGAAGGGCGAAGGCAGAGAGAGAGACAGAAAAGGATTTCTTGAGATGTAGACAGATTCCATTCTCTATTCCAAAGACTTTTTAAAAACTTTTCTCAGTCAAATTGCCCCTTTTGCCAGGATTGTGCATGGTCCTGTAGAGC
Organism: Pseudoxenodon macrops; assembly: GCA_032467955.1. Classification (NCBI taxonomy): domain Eukaryota; kingdom Metazoa; phylum Chordata; class Lepidosauria; order Squamata; family Pseudoxenodontidae; genus Pseudoxenodon; species Pseudoxenodon macrops. The sequence continues at coordinate 11,694 of JANHFT010010338.1, read as the reverse complement.
AACTAGCTCATATTCTTAGGATAATAATTGCTAAAAATGGTTCAGAATAGAAAACCGAAAAAAACCTAGCATGCATATGGTCCTCATATCTGTATAACCTTTACAGCAAAGGCAAGTAATTCTTGTTATTTGCAGGGATTTTATAAGATAATGAATATTGTATAAGATAATGGATCATGAGACCTTTCTAAAACATACTTTACACATGCACAAAAGCCTGTCCCATTATTTTTTTATGAGCATAACACAAAAGCTTTTGCAAAATAAGAGACAAGCTAAAACACTGTGAATTCATGAAAAGATTTATCTTGTAAAAACAAAATTGTACAGTGATCTGATCTGTGCAATGGTGGGTCACAGAGCTACAGATTTGAGTCATCTGTATATTAAAAGAATGGCGGGATTGGACATGATGACAACTGAAATCAAAATTAGACAATACACAATTGTATGCAAGGAACATGAACCACATCACTTTGTTTACAAAAAAATTACAAGACTAATCTGCATTTCCTCTTTGCCTTAACACGAAGATGGGTTACCTTACCTACCTTCTGTTTGGGGAGAACAGGAATGAATGACATTATCCTCAGCATGCCACCAGCATGCTGGGAAGCCAGCCTCCACCAAAGCTTTCTAGTTCTATAATAAAGCATTTTCCCATTCTAGTCCATCTGCTGCACTATGTTTTATGTTTTCCTTCAATGGACTGGTGTGTGCTTTGGTAGACACATAGCAGAACACTTTGACAAAACACTCTGGAAAATATAGATTTGCAGTTGCTTACTTACAGTACTAAAGACCGAAAGGTCTCATCAATCAGTCCTGAACCAAATAAAGACTGATTGCTCTCTTGAGGCAGTGATCAGGAAATGCAAACTCAGAAAATTTACCCATGCAAGGTGAAAGATGAAGAACTAAGGGGGAAAAATACAATTATGCTTCGTAAGGTTGAAAGAAGAATATTATAATATTGCTAATTACATTATAAATGGAACAGTTCAACAATTTTGAGCACATTACAGTACTCAAATTTCGGGGGGAAAGACATTGTTGTCTTTCCCCGAAAATTTTCCCTTAATTTGACCCTACCCAAGAACAGCTTCAACATGTTTGGTATGAAGTTAAGTGACCTGTTACTAGTGTCATTAGAATGTTTTGGGAGATGTGGCCATCTCTTTGTCCTTCCCATTATCCCTTTTGTTTCTTGAGTACTCTTCACCTCTCTTGTCTTCCTGATTTTGATGTCATCTTTTGTCCAGGCTGTCAGCGTTCCAGAAGAACCAAATCCCCATAAAAACTCTGAAACAGGCATTTTCTCAAAGTTCCCATTTATTAGAGTTGGTATACTGGCACATCTGGGAAAACCCGAATCTGAGATTTCCGGGTTTTCCCAAACTCCTAATTTCCCAAGCACAAGAATGTGGAAGCGTGGTAGCTTCCGGTGTTAATATGGCTTCTAAAGCTGACACAGGTTTCCAGACAGAAAGCAGTACTACTTCATTACTTGGGGGAGAAAAAGGAATGTGTTTGTTATTTGACAGTTTTCCTGCAATTGTCATTTTCAATCACATCCCTTCCCTCTTGAAATAAGAGAGGTGGATGCCCACAGCTTCAGTTCTTCAGCTCTGTAGGAATTAATTGCAAACTACAACAGAATTGGCTCCCTCCTCTGTGGGAATACTTCTACTCTACTCTGCCTTCTCATATACATTTCCCATTCTTTTAACCTAGGGAAGGCCCAAATGAGTTGTGGGAAGTGGACAGGCAAAGGAACTTAGAGAAGGTGGTGACTCTCCTGAAAGGAGCCCTTTTCTAATCCTGATGGAGCATTTAGATTGGCAGATGTGCTCCCCAATATCTAGTAACATTCCAAAGAGGGAAGACATCAAGGACAGTTGACCAAACAACCCCTCCTCCTTGTCTATAATAAGGAACAACCTCACTAATCAGGATAAGACCGTTCCACAGTGACTTCAGATAGACTCAATAGGGATTGGACAGAAATGGATAATGGGGGCAATTAATTTTATGTTAGCATTTTATGTCAGCTCAGGGATGATGAATAGCACTTCAACTCAGTGGTAGGGGAAATCCCAAGCTGCCTACATTTTGAAAGAAAAAAATACAGAAGTGCAAGTTACTTTTAAGACACTCTCAGCATTTGATTCTCTTCAGCATGGGTCAATGGCTGTAGTCGATTACAGCTCATGGCACCCCCAGTTCATGGTAAAAAGCTAGAGACGATGGCTTCTATTCCTTTTTCCATTTGGCTCTAAAGGACTTATACAGTCCAAACAGCAAAGAGGGACAGGTTGCCTGGACATTTTAAAAAAGGCTGTGGAAGAGAGTGGCTGTTCTATTAGCATCATTATTTATTTGTTAAACGTAATTATACCACTTCTCATCATAAGAGGTCCTGAATGAGTTTATGAAATTATTATAAAATAAAACTAAAATGTGATAGAGCGAATTAACATCAAATGTCAGTGTGAGTTAGAAATGTCCCCAACTTTCAGTACTTGGGCTTGGTGTGCTGCAGAAGAGAGGTTGCCTTAATAAACAAGAAAAGACCTGCCTTCAGATTACTGGTGAATTGCAATTGGCAGGCTATGGAACGGTTGTCAGTCAAATGAAAAGGCTGACACAAAAGCAGCCCAAACTGTAGGTGATATCATCCTTCTTTCCTATAAGAACTGGCATTCCAAGGATATCATAACACAACTGTGTTACATTATTCACTTGATCTAACTATTTTGCACAGCCCGTGGTTGTCTTACTGGAATCAGATTTTGAGTATCACTCTGTCCCTCATGCACTGAAAGATAATTTACTGAGGCATTTGAAATGCAATCTCCAATACTTCAATATTAATTCTATTAACATTGGCAGCTGGTTTGTTATGGGGTCTGGCTTATATAGCAAGCCTAGTATTTACTTTGACTTGTTCCTTTTTTGGCGAGTCCAGTCTAAAAATTCATTTTTATAAAAAATAATTTTCATTTGTATAAAAGCAAAACAGCCATGACAGAATGCAAGCCAAGCCAAAAGTACAATGAAAGTTGTACTTTGTGAAGTTTGACTTTTTTATTTCCTTTTCTTGTCCAGGAGGGCAAGATAAAAATATAATCAGGACAACAAACTTTTTCACAAAGCTTTTGGACAGGTAAAACGTTTCTTATAAAGTCTTAAAAATAGCATTAGGCAAAAAATTCCTTTAGAGATATAAATAAAGATATTGTGTTATTTCAATGCATACAAGTTTGCTCAAACTGATTTATTTAAATTGATTGGTATATTTTATGAAGACAGTGGAATATGGTACATTCTCTGCAGAAACTTCTAAGAGGTAGTGACTGGAAGGCAGCAATTAGAAGAAAAGGTGCTGTAAGAGTGACATTCCTCAATCGGTCACCAGGTATACTGGATTACAAGTCTCATCATTCCCAGCCAAATTACTTGTCAGTTTATGCTACAATACAGATTCCAAGCCTTAATCAATGCTTTATACTAGTGTTTCTTAAAGTGTGGCCCTAGGATTCCTGAGGGGTCCCTCAAGATCCTTAAAGAGATCTGTAAAATCAAAATTATTTGCAGCCTATGTTTAAAATATTAAAATCCCACCAATTGTTTTAATGTGGTAAATATTGTTACAAATAACCCATACAAACAAACGCCATTTTGAGACATTCCATAATTTTTAAAAGTGGGAAGGTGGCCTGAGAGAAAAAAATTAAGAAACAATGCGCTACATGCCATATATTCACATAATGACTTTCCTCAAACAAGTCTAAGGTAGCATTGATGATGCTCCCTTTTTCATTTTAATTTTACAACATTCCTTTCTGAGGCAGGTTTGATTCTGAAAAACCTGATTCACCAGGGGGTTTATTTGCTTTTATGACTTTGCTTGTTGAGATTAAAGTTGTCCTTTATTCAATAAACAGTGTTAATTGCACCTAAATGAAATGTGTAAGCTTTGTTATAATCACTAGAATTTGTCTTATTTAACGCAATTAAAACTTACTTATGGCCATGCTGGGCATTGCTGTTGGGCATTGTAGTTAAGTTAGAAGGCTCCCTGCCTTAAGCAATGCATAGAATAAAATCGAAACTATCTGCAAGGAAGAAAAAATAAATTAAAATTAAAACAAAACCTGCAAGAAGCTCAATTGTTTTTTGATTTGTGAGAATAATATTATTGTTTTTTCCCATGTCATTCACATTTTTATTTTTAAATAAAAGTTTACACATTGGTGGATCCTTACACATCTACCCATTCACAACAGAATTAGTAGAGCCTCCTCTCGGCAACCTTGTCTATCAGTAGTGCAAGGTTTCCTGCCTCTGTCTCTCATCCCCTGGCAACATTCTTTGAGTTGATAAATTGCTGTGACAAAAACAAACATTAAAGGAAGTGATGTCTTCATATTCGGGAGCAGCTGATCCTCTGTCAGCATTTGTGGTTTTCATCTTTTGCAGAGCTTTAAACAAATTGGGTCATGGGTCTATTATTTCAGTAAAACATAATGGCATGCACCAAGGGTAGCATCCTAACTTTCCATGCTGTTAAAGGGCAATTAGTAATCATGTTGACCTTGACATGTCCGGATCTCTAGATTTACATTAGCAGAAATATATTGCCAAAAAAATACCCCATGTGACTCAGTAATTAAAAACGAAACAAAACCCTGGGGTGGTTGCAAGCTGTCCAGTCATTTTGCATGGTTGGTATGTAGGACATGCAGATACCAAGAAGTAGGGATCTTCAGTACTTGGAAACCAGTTTGAAAACGTGCTTTGGAATAGTGCAGGGATAGAAACCCAGCACCTGTCTTTATATCTTTAGAGCAGCGGTGTTAAACTCAGGGGCCAGGGATGGCCTGTGGGGTGTTTAGTACATTCAATCCCTACTACATTTGCAAATGAAGAGATACGGCATAAAAGGAAAGAGGATTTGGAGGGTAGAGGAAAAAGCAGAGTCAAACACTTGTCTTGGGTGACCCAGATTCATCCATGTGCTTCTGGCCTTTACCAGGAAGTGATTCCGTTCTCCAAGCTTCCCTGACATTTTGTGCTCTTTGAAATACATTTTACAAAACAGGAGATTTCCTGGTCTCTCCTTTTAATTTTATTATTTTTTTAACCTTTGTCTTCTTTCTTTTTTTGGGGGGAGCCTCGCTGTCTGGCCTATCAGGGTTTTAAAACATGAAAATGGATGCGTTTTTCTTTTCTTTTCTTTTTTCTTTCCCCTCCCTATTCTTCTTCTTCTCCTTTTAAAAGTGCCTCCCACTAAATGATCCTGATGCTTTCCATTTTTAACATCATAATCAATAAAAGCTGCTTATATGCACACTTTGCAAAACCCTTCATTTCAGAAGGTATTTTTTTTGGGGGGGGGGGAAATATGCATATGGTGGTGGCGGCTTGCTGACTAGAAACCCTGGCAGTAAATCTTTTGAGTTAAAGTTTTACTGGTGTGTTATGAGTAAAAAAAAAAAATGCCTTGTCAGCCTTCTGCCAGTTTTTCTCCTAACATCCATATTTTCAACCCGTGCTAAACATGGGGCGGGCATTTGGCCACCGGAGGCCGGCTGTACAATTAAACAGCTACGCTCAGCTGTAGAAGCAAGGGCACAGCAGACCCAAACTGTCTCTTATTAATTTTAAAAGTCCATAAAGGAATGGTATGACCCTGTCAAGGCGATGGACTGGCAGTTAAACGTATTATAAACTGTTAACACTCTGCAATGAAAAGAACCAGGGGAAGAAGAAGAGGAGGGGAAAAAACACACACACACACAAGGAAAACAAGAGGTAGCTTCCCCTCCCTCCCTCCAGATATTAAGAAAGAAAAAAACACACCAAAATATGCAAGTAATAATTATAGCAGATAATTAGCTTCTCGGTGCCTAGATCAAAACACCGAGATCCATTGTGTAGCTCTTCCTCTCTCCGTCCTTTCGCGCAGGCTGATTTGCATCTTTTATCCATTTCTACAATGAATTCAGTTCATTAGCTTTTTTAGCATAGAACCAGACGTTGGATGCTCGGGCTCATATCTTACGCTGTAGTTAAAGCAACCCAGCCTTTCTGCAAGAGACTCAGTTCAAGAGACAGAGGCTAGCGACGAGTGTAAAACAATAATGGGTGAAAAGCAAAACCTTGTCCAAGGATGAACTTAGAAACCCAACAATCTTGCAATTTGATTTCTATAAACAAACCCACAAATAACCAGACAATGGAGGTGACGGTATTTGAAATGTAAGCCCTTCCTTGTTAAGCAGGTTATGTTTTGCAATGCTAGAAAGTAACACCGGCCACAGTATTTCAACTCTGATTTTGAAAACTTACATCCCATCGTTGTTTCATGGTTGTTACATCTCATGGTACGGGGTTTCCTGCCTGAGCAGGGGGTTGGACTAGAAGACCTCCAAGGTCCCTTCTGACTCTTATTCTGTATGCAGGCTTTATTTTCGACCTGCTTGAACTCTGTCAAGAGCTATTTTGGCTGGATTTGGTTGCCAGAATAAAGGCTAACTCCCAACCAGAAAAATAGGGTTGTGTGCAAAATGTTTTGAACCTGTAATGGTTGGAACATCAGCTGAGCTATTCTAACATTACTGGAGCTCAAAAACAAGGTTCTTTTGACCTCAAAGCATTTTTGAAATAGTTTGATACCACCAGAAAACTTCCCATAAGGTTGAAATAGACAATTTTGACTCAAACTCTGTAGCAGGCTCAATCTATTCCCAGTCTAAATGGGTGGCACAGGTAGTCCTCGATTTATGCCCACAACTGAGCCCCAAATTTCCATTGCTAAGCAAGACAGTTGTTAATAGCAATAGCGCTTAGACTTATATTCAGCTTCACAGTGCTTTACACCCCTCTCTAAGCAGTTTATAGAGTCAGCATATTGTCCCCAACAATCGGGGTCCTCATTTTATTGACCTCGGAAGGATGGAAGGCTGAGTCAATGTTGAGCTGCTGAGAATCGAACTGCTGGCAATGGGCAGAATTTAACCTGCAATTCTGCATTCTAACCACTGAACCACCACGGCTCAGTTAAGTAAGTTCTGCCCCATTTTACAACCTATCTTGCCACTGTTATTAACTCCCTTAAAGACAATCTTGTCGAGGAACAAAAAATGCGATTTGGCTTCCCGTTTCCTGGGAAATTCAGTTCCTCTCTTCAGTGGAAAAGTGTCTATGTTT
>JANHFT010010337.1:585016-601297 GCA_032467955.1 Pseudoxenodon macrops | reverse complement strand
GAGACAGAGAGAGACACTTCTGCATGCTAACTTCTTGGGACACTTTGCTGTCTTTTATTTGTTCTTTTTGGAAATCCGGGCTGGCAGAGGAACGATCGATTGCCAGCCATGATGGAGGCTTTTGTTCGCCCAATCCTATTCCCCTCGCAACCCCCTGGCTCACTGTGGCTGAGCTGGGAACGTGCGCAGCACGCGTGAGGAGTTTCCTGTATTTTGCCTCCTCAAGCGAGCGGCAAAGCCAGCCCGGCTTTCCAAAAGTAAGAAGAAAAAAACTGGTGACCAGGCCCAAAGGTAGCATGCAGGGCTGCAAGGGCTTTCAGACAGTGAGAACAGGCACAGATAGAGAAAAAGAGAGATGAGAGAGAGAAAGATACAGAGAAAGGGAGATAGAGAGAGAAAGATGAGAGGGAAGGAGAGAAGGAGTTACCTATTTCCCATAGAAAATACGGAGCCACAAAACCTGGGTAGGTATGGCTGGGGTGTGTGTCATGTGACTGGGTGGGAATGAGTGACATCAAGTTGGCCACGCCCACTCAGGTTTTGTGGCTCCGACTGTTGTTTTCTGTAGGAAATGGGCCAAAGTGGCTCTTTGAGTGTTTAAGTTACCGACCCCTGCTATAGAGCCAGGTACTATGCATTTGGTTTTTCTTGCCTAAGTGTAAAGCCTTATTTTTCTCACCACTGAATTTTATTTTGTTGGATATGGCTCAGTGTTCAAGTCTGTTAAGTTCCTTCTGAATCTTGAGCCTATCTTCTAAAATCTTGGCTATTCCTCCCAGTTTAGTATTATCTGCAAATTTGATGAGTTTCCCTTCTATCCCCTCATCTAAATCATTTATGAAGATGTTGAAGAGAACTGGGCCTAAGAAACTTGTGGTACCCCACTGCATGCTTCCCTCCATGTACATGTAATTCCACTGAGGACTACATGTTGAGCGCAGTTAGTTAACCTGTTACGAAACCTTCTGTGGATGATTCTGTCTATTCATATTTTTCTATTTTACCAAGAAGTAGACTTTGGTCTACTTTGTCAATATCCGGGACTATACTCCAATATTAATAAGGGGGTCCAAGACAAAAAAATAAATGTGACTCTTTCACAATCATGTTTAACCTTAAACATAAATAAACCTGGCTATTCAAAATGCATGCATTTGATTGTTTTCCAGTCTAATATTAAACATTACATTTGGATGTTATGTTTTTGAAGGTCCTAGAAGTTCCACTTAAGATGGAAACTTAAATTCTGGGCAGAATGGAGGAGATATGTATATAAAATGACTGGCAAAGATTGGTCTAAACAATTTTGGCTGTTGAAGGTTTGTTTTCCAAGAGAGCTTGAGCAAAAAATCAGATTGGTTTGAATACCTATTAAAAAAGAAGTGAACCACTGTGGCATAACTCCTCTTGATACAGATGACTTTTGTGAACGCTGACAAGACATGGAAGCTTCTGCCAGTCAAATAAAGAGACAGATATCCAAGAGGGAGAATTCAAACCAGAACATAGGTGTAACAGTACTTTTATTTGCTCTTTACACCTGACAGAAGGTAGACTTTACTGGGAACAATTTTAGAGAACTTGCTTGACGACTCAACTCTTTCTTAAATCGGTCCTAGAAGTTATCTAGATAGCATCTCAGGTATTGATTGGGAAGGTTGAATCTTCTTGGAAACCATATTTAGAATCCTCTGTTTGATGAAGGTTTGCTTTGTCTCCAAGTAGTTGACAGGGATCTAATCATTTTTTAAAGTTCTAGGGCATTGCCATGAAAATATTTTCAACTATGATGATTCCATTTTGATAGCTACATAAATTGTTTTGTTGATTTTTCAAAAGGAAGTATCTTGGACTCCTTTCTGCTTAGTTCTTTAATTATTAAATTGTAAATTAATGTGTATTACATTGCATAGTTTTGGTTTTGACTTTTTATCTTGAGATTGCTCTTACTCTTGTATCAGACTGTTTAGTTGCTTTTTGATTAAAGGAAAAATCCAGGAAAGAATAACTATCCTCCTCTATAGGGAAACTACTTAATTCTGGATTATTATGTGTTTAAATTGAGAATTTGTTACATAAATGGTGTTGATATATTTGTGTAGTCTGATTTCATGAGAACAGTTGCTGGTTAGTACAGATATAAAGATTGATAAATTAGATTTTAAGGAATTATAAGGTTATAAGTTGTAGCTTTCCTAGTGTGAATAAATGCTAGTATCTAACAATCATATTTTAATAAAGCAGGGTCCCGAGACATCAAATACAACATTTTGGAATTCTCTTTGAATCAGGTTACATCCAGGCTTCACTAACTACCAGAGTATTATAGGATTTAAGCAGCTGTGAAGAAAGTACAGATGGGTTGTCAAGCTGGCAACCCATGGGCCAGATGCCTCCTATGCAGTCCATGCCCACCCCAGCTTCATGAAGGGGAAAAACATCATGAAATGTCACATGATGGCAATGTGATGTCGCAAGTTTGACATCTGTGGTACAGATAGTGCTTGAGTTATTGCGATTGAGCCCAGAATTACAGTTATAAATCATGGCAGTCATTAAGCAGGTCACCACATGATCATACCTGATTTCATTATCTATTTTCAGCAGTCATTAAGCAATGCTGCAATCCTTAAGTGAACACTGCCATTGTTAAATGAATCCATTTCAGCCAATGACTGTTTTTTTTTGGGGGGGGGGGGGGAGGAAACCAGAATTAAATACCAGTTTTTGGCAAAAAAAGAAAAAATGGAAATTACGGTAATGTCATTATAAAATGGTGAAAACACCTCTAAATGTGGGCCAGTTGACAAATGCCCAAAATGTGATCACATGGCTGTAAAGGAGGCAGTTGTCAGAACTTTAAAGCCAGATTGTAAGTAGTTTTGAGGAGGTCCATTATAATTTAAAATGAGGTTTGTAAGGAGCTCCTGAAGAGGTCATAAATTTCTAGCACCTTTGTTTGTAGGTATGCACATTATGAGTCATCTCTGATACCACTTTAGTCAACATGTCATAAAACTCCCATATTTTGAAGAGACTGCAATCTTCAATCTTTGGAAAGTTATTTAATCTCTGCATATGAGGAATTTTTAGCAGTTCTAGTGCACTTTATCAAGTTTGTTGTCTATCCCAGTCTGAATCCAGGGCTCTCTGGATCATTTAAAAAAGTTGCCTTGATTGTTTCTGATGGATTTGTGTCCCAGCCAGCTTATAAAAAGAGTAAATTGGATGCCAGGAGGTGGGATTAATAAAAGATGCACCTCCAGGTTCTATGGATAAGCAATGAATTTCATAAGTCCCAAAGTCATAAGTTCTCACCTAGCTAATATCTAAATAAGCTAATGTTTTCCTCAGGTATACTGGAATATACTGGAATCTTCCCAAAACAGTCTCAAAAATGATGTTATTAGACTAAGATGTTGTAAACAACCTCCATATCAGAATGAACTAAAAAGGGCTAACTAAAGATAGGACAAATATGTGGAAAGTGGGCCAAAGAAAATATCGGTGAAGCAAATTGACAAGCTATAACTAATATGAAACAAAATACCTAGAAAACAGGAAAAACCATTATAAGACGTATCCTATGTCCAGTGACACTCATAGCAATGTAGGTCTCCAAGGTCAACCTGGTCCAGACACTTGCTAAAAGAATGAAGAAGTTAACTGGCAAGATCAGGTGTGCTTGTAAATTCTCTGTTTGATCTGAGACCTTTGCCAAGATCTGTGAGTTGTGGTTGGAAGACATTAGGTTGGCATGCTTATTCCAACATATTTCCTTGATCCATCAGAGTATGTAGGAGTTCTAGCTTGCAGTTATAAACCTTTGTATAATGTTTGAGAGTTACTGGGTGGGCTTTCCATCAAGGACATCAATGGTTATAGAATCAATGTAATAAGATATCCCTATGAGGAAGGTTTGCTTCAGCCAGCTCCTCAGGAAAAAAGAGGCCCATATTCAGGTTTTATAGTGTATCTGAGTGCTTCAGTTCCTACTGTGACTTGAACAGCAGCCCCTTCTCCTCTTTTAGTATAACTAGTTTGTTTATATTTTAGCCGCATTTAATTTCACATGAGCTTTTTTTTTCTTCAGCTGCCTTTAATTTTGTCTGTGTTACGTCTGATTCTGGCATGTTGGTTCCAACTCTACCACTCTTAGTTTTTGAACAGCAACTGCTTCTGCTCTAATTAGGTCATTAGCAGCAAGTGTAGTGTTACTCAAGCTTGATGACTTTAGCCAGAGTTTCTCTCATTTGCTTGAACCTGTGGCCTTTTCTAGTTCTAGTGTTTCCCTGGGATTAGAAGTCAGTACACTCTGTTTTTGGCTTAGTCACTGGAGTGCTTTTGAGAGACTTGGTTTTATGAACTCATTCATTACCTGTGGGAGCCATTGTCTGGGATTTCTGTTCACTCTGTCCATTAAGGAGCATCTAGATTGCCATTCAGTCTGGCTGCAATGCTTCTTAATAGTAGGAAGAGTTTTGAAAAGGCTATGATAGTTTGGCTGCAGTATCAAGTTCTACTCATCAATATGCTTTAATGACTTAGCAAAGGATTTTTGTTACTATGCTGATACTAGCTTAAAGCAACATACTACAATTTTATAGAGTAGAAATACTATTGATTTCTGTCTGAAAATGTTAAGGATCTTTTAGAAGATATCATTTTGGCAACTTTACATTAAATTTACATTGCCTGTTTTTCATTAAGAGTGTTCATTAAGCCCTGCTCCTAATACTGGATTCCAGTTCCATCAACTATAGCCAATATGGACAATGACCAAAGAAGATGGGAATCATGGCACAACAACATCTGCAAGGACCTAATTTATTTAACCTTACATGTAGTCTTTGAGTTATGACCATTTGTTTAACAATCCAGAATTGTTAAAACAATTGGGAAAAGGTGCCTTACAGCCAATAAGGTTGCAAGCTGTTCCTGGCTCCTGAGAGGACTCTTGCTCTGGAGACTGGCTGAAAGGTCTGCCTCCTGAGGTGAGTTCAATGCTTTTGGCAGGGTGCAGAAACTGAAATCCTGAAGATTTTGGCTTGCTTCCTGCACCCTGCTGAAGGAGTTCTGTGGATGGAGGAAGCTGAACTCCTTCGGCAGGCAGTTCTTTCAACCAGCCCCCAGAGACAAGAGGTAGCTGAAATTTAATTGGAGAGCAGAGAGTCAGTATAGTAAAGTGAGAGGTGTGGGATGCTTCAATCTGATAGAGTACGACCTGGGAGACCTGGTACAGGTCTCTTCACTCATGGGCTGAAATTTTTCAGCTCAGGAACATAACCTCTTAGGATTCCTAATTTGATTGCCTGATGATAACCAGGTGTACCAGTATTACAATCATTTTAGTGAAGCCTCACCTGGGCAGTCATGTGACATCTGCTTAACGACCACTTAGCTCAATGACTGAGATTCAGTTCCCAGTTGTAGTCAACTTCAACAAGAGCCAGTTGACTCCAACCAATTGACAGCTACACTTGGAAGCAGTCATAGATACCACCTCATGTGAGGTATATTTGTCACAGAAATGCCAAAACAGCATAAAAGCACTGGCAGAGATCCTAATAGCCCGAACAGTGACTTTGGATCTGCTACTGCAGCTCCTAGGCAAAATGGTGTCCTGTATAACAATCGTGCCCTGGACACGTCTGCACACAAGGGCATTGCAATGGTTCCTCCTGCCACATCAGAGATCAGGCAGGATCAATGCCAAGATCAGGGTGTGGGTTCCACCAAAGGTGAAGCAATCACTCCAGTGGTGAAGGTCACAGGCCATAACCAGGGGGTGTGGCTTCAAGGAGCTGAATTGCCTGACCATCACAACAGATGCCAGCCTATTTGGTTGGGGGGCACATTGCCAGTGCCAGATAGCACAGGGTCAGTGGTCTCCAGCAGACCTCAAGAACAACATCAACTGGCTGGAACTCAGGGCGACTCACCTGGCACTAAAAAGGTTCCAAAGAGTCGCAATGGGTAGACACATACTCATCCTGATGGACAACGTGGCCACGAAGGCCCACATAAACCGTCAGGGGGAGACACACTCCAAGGCGTTCATGCAAGAAGCAGAACACCTGGGCCTCTGGGTGGAGAAGTATCTCCTCTTGCTCAGAGCAGAACACATCTTGGGGTCAGCAAACATACAGGCAGTCTGGCTCAGCAGAACAAGAATCAACTACTCAGAGTAGTGCCTACATCCTGACCTATTTAAGGAGTTGGTGGAAAGATTCGGGAGTCCAGTTCCGGATTTTTTGCATGCAAAATGAACACACAGCTGCCAAGGTTCTACACAAGGTTCCCAACACTGGGAGCGGAAGGAGCCAACACTCCGCAGCCTATGGCCAAGGGGGACTGCTATATGCATTCCCACCACTACCATTGATCCCGAAAGTTATCAGAAAAGTAATGGAGGAGAGGGCAGAAGTTCTGCTCGTAGCACCACACTGGCCCAAACCTGTTGGTAACCAGTCTGTGGAGGATCCCACGGACAGAGTATCTCTCAGCTCTACTACACCCAGAATCACAGTGGCTTCAACTGACTGTCTGGCACTTGAACGGGCTAGATTAGGTCAGCTCAAGTGCCCCACCAGGGTTATTCAGACAATACAGGCCTCTAGAAGGCCTTCAACCAACAGGATCTACGCCGCCACATGGAGAGCATTCTGTGGTTGGTGTGATAAGACACATATCGAACCAACCATAGTATCAGTGATACAAATTCTAGTATTCCTACAGGAAAGCCTGGACAAAGGCCTATCTCCCAATACCTTACATAGATAGGTAGTGGCGATAGCAGTGGGAGGTTGGGATCCAGCACCCAGCACCCACTGGTGCGCAGCTTCTTCAGAGGAACAACCAATCTAAAATCCCCAGTGGTTCATAGATATCCAACATGGGACCTGAACAAAGGTCCTGAGAAGATTAATGATATAACTGTTCAAACTATTACGCTCCACCAGCTTAAACTTCCTCATCTGGAAGTTGGTTTTCCTCATGGTAATTACTTCTGGCAGCCCTGTCTATAAGAGAGGATCTATGTATATTTCACCCAAATAGGTTAGTGTTGCAACTAGATCCCACTTTCCTACCGAAGGTGAACTCCACCTTCCACAGGGCACAGGATATAGTACTGCTGGATTTCTGTCCTAAACCGGTACACAAGTTAGAAACGAAGTGGCACTCTTTGGATGTTAAAAGGGAGATACGCATCTATCTAAAGAGAATGGCTTCTACCAGGAAGACAGAATCAATGTTCATTTCAATTAGCCAAGCTCATTGGGCAATAAGATTTCACCATCGACAATAGGTTGGTGGATTCGAGCATGCATTACTAAGACCTATGAACTGCAGTCGTTGCCACTGCCCAGTTGACTGATGGCCCACTCAACGAAAAGCGTGGCCACAATGGCAGCGTGAAATACTCAGGCTTCCATTGAGGACATCTGTAGAGCGGCAACGTGGTCTTCTCTGTCACCGTTCATCAGACACTACAAGATGGACACTTTTGGATCAATGGAGGCAGCCTTTGGCAGAAGAATATTTCAGAGAGTACATATGGTGGCGGGGACCCAGGATCAATGCTCTTTTTCTGAATTTTGGGTAGGAAAAGTGGGTGGGCATCCTATACATAGGGGTGTTTTATAGAGGAAAAATACAGTAGATTGTTTCTTTTGCCTTTGTAAAAACATGAAGGAATTTTGGGGACTTGTGAGTAATTTAAACCTAATAAAGAGGTTTAGCCTTAGCCAAAAAGATTTGTTACAGACAGTCCTTGGTTAATGGCCACTTCTTTAGCAACAGTTCAAAGCTGTAATGGTATGCAAACCTGTGATTGTTTAAACTTGTGACAAGTGGTACTTATGATTGGTTCTTGATGTTCTGGGCCAAAATAGCAACTTTGTCCTCACTTGATCACAATCTAGGTGCTGGGCAATCAGCCTAGATTTCCAAACTGGATTTCTAACTATTGCAGTATTCTATGGTCATGTGATCACAATTTGCAATCTTTCCTGCCACCTTCCTACAAGGAAGTTCCAGTCACAGTTAAAGACTTCCCAGGGACCGAAGTTGGCTGCTAAGGGAGCAGCAGCCAGGCTAAAGGCAAAAGCCATTTCCTCTCAAAGACCTACAAAGACTGAGGAAAAGGATGCCCGGAGGTGCCAGAAGACAATTGATAAGAGAATTGCCAGGGCCAAAAGGGAGGCGGAATAAAGAAAGGGGTAGGACTCCCCAGGAGAAGGAGGGACTGAAATGTCCCATGTTTTACCAGGGCTGCAGCTAAATCAGCCAATGGTGGTTCAGCAGCATGTTCTTTGTCCTCAAGCAGGGCCACCAGAGGGCGCCAGAGAACAATTTCCAAAGGTAGTCTCTTATACAGGAAGCAATGAGATGTTTACTATTGTACACCTGTTGCAATTTGAGGAACAGTGCGAGCCACAGGCAAAGAGGGTAAGAATGGCATCAGAGGCCACATTTACCCCCCACAACAGCAGACCTTCGCCCAGGGAAAAGTCAAGAGCCGGAAATGATGGATCAGATGAAGATGATAATCTCAGAGGCCCTGACACAGGCCATTGCTGCCTGTCTACAACAGGGACCACACATGAGCCAATTAATGGCACCACAACAACAGAAATTTGGAAACCTTCCAGAGATCAGATTCAAATTTCTCATGCAGAGTGAGGAATCAGTCTCGGGATGAGGATCAGAAAGAAGAGGAACTTTCGGAGGATGAGGGTATGAATCCTGATCCTCCAGTTTTCACAGGGCTTTTTCGCCCAGTGCTTTTCAAATCCTTAATGTTTGAAGCCAAGGTAGCAACACAATTGGGGGCTGATCCTTCAACAACAGAGTCAGCATTGGACCTGGTGGATCCAGTTAAACTGCTCTTTGTGAAGCCAACCAAGGAGAGTGAGAACATTCCTTCACCTGAGCTATTTAGAGACATGGTTCAGGGACAATGGACCCAACCAGTGGTTTTCACTACACCTGGTGGAAATGGAACAAGATTTTATAATGTGGCACCTGATTTCTCTGAAGTACTACAACCACCAACCATAGATGCCCAGTGGCAGCATTAACATCTCCCACCATCCTGTCTTAACGACGTAGAGAATGCGTTGAAAGCAGAGGATAAGAAGGCAGAGCTGACACTCTGCAAAGTGCATCAGGCAGCTGCCTGATTGGTCAAGGCGTCTACTGATGCATCATTTTTCAACAGTGTTGCTTATATAGCTCCGACAAATGCAGGAGAAGATTATTCCTGGTGACCCTCACTCACAGCAGGATTTCAACAAGCTGATAGCAGCATTGGAATTCTTGGTGGATGCCACCTTGAATGGGACCAAGTATGCTTCCAAGACCATTGCCTCTTTGATGGTGGCCCGCCACCTACTGTGGCTTCGCCATTGGCAGGCAGACTTGAAGTATAAGTGGAAAGTAGTCTTATGTTCCCTTCAAGGGCAGCAAGCTGTTTGGAGAGGCCTTAATCCCATTCTGGTGGAGACTAAAGACAGAGGAAAGATTTTACCTTCGGGTTATAGGCAAGTGGATAGACACCACTCACCTTATTTCTGGAAGCCTTCCTTTCGGACTATGAATGCGGGATTTAGCACCCCGCAGTTCCAAAGATCATATACCCACAGACAAGACTGATATCTGGACAAATCAGGACTCAGAGACAGGAATAGCCAACATTTCCAAGGCAAGCATCCATTCCAGGGCACAGGCAGTTGCCCCTTCCATTGCACTAAGTGACGATAGGTCCAGTCTTCCCATTGGCGGATGCCTGGGCCTATTTGCAAATTAATGGGAAGCAACAACCATGGTCACCTGGGTTCTGAATACAGTGAAACTAGGTCTCACACTTGAATTCATCTCCACACCCCCGAGATTCTTCATAAGTTGTCCGACTTCAAGGGACAAGGTAAACAGAAAAATCATGGAGTCAGCAATGCAACACCTGCTGGACATTCAGGTTATTCAGCCAGTCCCAAAGGACCATCAGGGGCAGAGGTTCTACTCCATTCTATTTGTAGTCCCAAAAACTTCGGGGAGATGGAGAGCAATCTTAGACCTGAAAAGATCAAACAAACATCTAATTTACAGAAAATTCAAGATGCAATCACTGCAGTCAATACTGGAGAGCATTTGAGAGGGTGACTTCCTGACATCTATAGACTGACAGAGGCATACCTCCACGTTCCTATCTTTCCATTACATCGGAGGTTTCTGCGATTCTATTACACCGGTCAGCATTATTAGTACAGGGCCCTACCATTTGATCTATCCTCGGTGTCCAGAACCTTCACCAAACGTCTGGCGGCATTAGCAGTGCACCTCAGGGCAATTTCAGTGCACGTTCAATGCTACCTGGACAATGTATTAATACAGTCGTCCTCTCCCTCCCAGGCGACAGAGGACCAAGTCACAATCTGGATTCTATAGGATCATGGATTCTCTGTGAACTTAGTCAGTCTGTTGGTATCTCGACCCTGGAGGATACCTCAGGGCAGGATCTCCCTCAGCCAGGGAGCCCTAGTCCACCCTGAACCACAGTGGCTCCAACTGACCGTTTGGCACTTGAACGGGTAGTCCTAAGCCAGCACAATTTCGATAATAGTCATACAGACAATCCAGGCTGCTAGAAGGCCTTCAACCAACAGAATCTATGATACAACTTGGAGGACCTTCTGTAGCTGGTGCTCCAAGAAAAGACTTGATCCCACTATGGTGTCAATACCCAAGATCCTGGAATTTCTTCAGAAGGGACAAGGGTCTCTCCCCCAATACCATATGCAGCTCAGGCATCAGTATTATCATGTAGGGATATAGAATTCCTGGCTCAGCATCTGGTGGTGCACAGTTTCATGTGAGGTGCAACTAACCCGAAACCTCCGGTGGTACACAGGTATCCCACTTGGGACTTAATTAAGGTACTAGAAGCACTCACCTCAGAGCCATTCAAACTGTTAAAATTGGGTAATCTATTGTTACTCACTTTCAAGGTGGCCTTCTTAGTGGTCATCACTTTGGCCAGACAAATATTTGAACTGATGGTGCTATCCAGGATACCTCAGAACAGGATCTCCCTCAGCCAGGCAGCCCTAGTCCACCCTGAACTGTTAAAATTGCGTAATCTATTGTTACTCACTCTCAAGGTGGCTTCAAGGTCTCCTCTGTATATTTCATCCTAACAGGGTGGTTCTATGACTAGATCCTTCCTTCCTTCCCAAGGTAAACTCCTCGTTCCACAGGAGGCAAAAATTAATTTTACCGGGCTTTTGTCCGAGCTCAGATCACACTCAGGAGAAGAAATGGCATACCTTGGATGTGAGGAGGGCCCTCTGCACCTACATCAAGAGGATAGCCTCGCTAAGAAAGACAGAATCTCTGTTTGTATCATTCCAGTCTTCCACACTGGGTAGCAGAGTTATACCATCAACCATAGGTCGATGGATAAGGGCTTGCATCACCAAGGCTTACGAGAGCCAAGACCTGCCACAGCCTAGACGAGTGACAGCCCATTTGTCAAGGAGCACAGCCACAATGGCGACATGGAATACACAGGCCTCCATCATGGATATATGTAGGGCAGCAATGTGGTCTTCTCCATCCCCATTCATAAGACACTACAAGTTGGACACCTTTGCTTCAGCTAAAGTGGCCTTTGGCAGGTGGGCAGAAGGTGCATATGGATTGGGACCAGACTGCTACCCACCCTTAGGACTGCCGGCTTTGGTATGTCCCATTCCTTGAATTCTGTACTCAGCATAATGGAAAAGGAGTGTTGGTCTTATCTGACATGCTCCTTCTCGGTGTGCTGAGAGAGAATTCAACCTCACCCTGGCGGGGTCCAGGAGTGACCAGAACCAGCACTGAAAATTGTCAAGTCAATCACTACGCTTTCATCAAAACTGGGCGTGCACAGGAAAGGAGGCATGGCCAAAGAACTGATTGACTCAGCCTACAAGTAGAAGAGAGGAGCACAACCCATTCCTTGGATTTTCTCTCAGCACACCGAGAAGAAGTGTGGCAGGTAAGACCAATGCCCCTTCCATTAAGGACTACACATTGAGTGCAGTTGGTCAACCACTTACAAATCCATCTGGTGATGATGCTGTCTAACCCACATTTTTAAATCTTATCAAGTAGTAGGTTATGGTCTACTTTATCAAATGCCTTACTGAAGTCCAAGTAAATTATATACACAGCATTTCTCTGGTCCACTAATTTTGTCACGTCAAAAAATACAATAAGATTTGTCTGGTATGATCTCTTTTTGACAAAACCCATGTTGGTTTTTGTTTATGACTTTGTTTGCCTCTGGTACTTGCAGATTCATTGCTTGATTATCTTTTCCAGAATCATCCCTGGTATTGATATCAGGTTGATAGATCTGTAGTTTCCTGGTTCCATTTTTTCCTTTTTTGAAGATGGGAACTACATCAACTTTTCCAGTCTTCTGGTAGTTCCTCAGTGCGCTAGGATCTTGAAAGATATGGTTCAATATCTGTATTATAATAGAAACTTAGCTGAAATAGCACAGGATGCTCACTATGCTTACATGGATACAAAAGGGCAGTAAAAATGCACTGGAAGTGTACATTGTGCTGGACAGCTGCTATAGACAAAGCTGATAGTAAGATTGCTATGAAAATACCACTATTTTATACATGCACAGAGGTAATCTTTTGGCTAGAAATGTGAAAATGAGCAAATATAGATTTAGCCAATGCAATTACACTTTCAAATGCTTTGTGTGATATTAAGCAAATAAGCATGTCTATTTTGATTCTTTTACACATTACATAATTTGTCCCTGCATGTCTGATCAAGACTGAAGATTCTTAATAATGTTTTGAAGACTTTTAAACCATGTCCTGACTGAATAGAGACATGAATCCAAACCTTACCATTCAACTGGCCAAGAAGCATACTGGATTACTTTCTCTCCCTCTCCCCTCCCCTCTTGCACATGCACATAGACACATTTCTCTTTCATTGCACCAACAATTATGTACCTTTCCTTACTTTTCTCTGTCTCTTTAAGTTCTTCTAGCTTTCTAGAAGTTTCCTTTGCTTTACTTTACAATCATGAATCATTTCATTACAAATTGAGATTGGATTCTGGGCAGAGAGTTTCTGGGGTTCATTCTGGTTGAGATTTTGCACTAGTCCTTGACTCAACTGATGCAGAGAAATCAATTATATCCCATAACTTGGTTTCTTTAAAGAGGAACACAACAGGTACTTTGGGGGGAAGGAATGACTTTTATATGCGCTGACAATACTAGTACATGAGAAATACATCTGTAGCAGAATAACTTGCTTCAAGGAAGCATCTGCTTCATTCACACTTCTGTAAAGTAGTCCTACATAAATAATTATCTATTTTTATCTAAAACAAGTACATTTATTTAAAAGACAAAAAAGTTGAGGTATATTTTGTAAGAAGCGGATGTATCAGTTCTATATGCATTACTCCTTGGTAATAGATATTGTATTATACAGTATCTGTACCTCTCTATTATCATATTTGAAATCTATATCTCCACTGAGACTTCCAATTATAACCAAATATAACTAACGTTGCCTGTATCATCAGCACAAATAGAAATAAAATTATGTTTATTTTCTCTGATAAAATGTACCTGTTCATTGTGTTTATAGCATTTATATAAATATACTGGATCGTACTCCAAACAAAATTTTATATAATAAATTTAATTAGACTTTAAGTAGGGATACTATGTATGTGATGCAAAAACTGAGATGACCGTTGAATGGCAGGAAATATAAATAATTTTCTATATTACTTTTTTGCCATCTATTGTTCATCATATTTCCCCCCAAATATGGTAGCTAAATTTAGAGTGCTATAAGACTTCTTTTGTCATAAAAAAATCAAAATAGCTTGCAAAATAGGCTTCAATATAGCTTGCAGCTTATAAAAAAATTAAAACTAATTAAAATTATCCATAAGAAGATAGCAATATCTAAAACTATAAAAATTCAAAATAAATTATTGAAAGCAAATTAGAACAAAATGTTCTGATTTTGAAGTTTGTGCCAAGATTGCATATAAAACTATAATTAAATGTTTTTTAAAAAGCATAATTTACTAATAGTTTCAAAGAATTGGTCTTTAGGGATGTTTTCTGCCTTCATGTTATCACTATTTACCTCTTCGTTTATTGAAGCCATAGTTCAGGAAAGAGAAACAGGAAAGAAACAGAAGAAAATATTGAGCCTTCTGCAATGTTTGCAATGAGACACATAATTTTAATTTTGTTATATTTGGGAAACAACATGGTAACTTTACTTTTGTTATTACAGACAGTTGTCCTTCCAGACATACCCTTAATAATATGTTAAAATATTTTCTGGTTACTAGGGCAAATGTAGGGCATGTATAGCACTAATATGTGCGAAGACAGTTGTATATAACATATGGTCCAGAGGTGGTCTTAATATGAATATTTAATTTTACATCTTTCAGTATTGCATGATCCCAGTTCTATGTAATTAGATATTATAAATATTTCTTACATTTTGCGATTTCTGAAAGATTATTCTAGAATAAATGTTCATCTGTAATCACTCATTATCTGTCATGATATTGTGATCTCTAATAACTGTATAATCTTGTCTAAATAAGAATTGTAATATATCAATATTTGGGACATGTGGATTGTGAGCATTTATTTATGCTCAGAAAATGTATATATATAAATTTATACATCACACCATTCCTAAAACTCTGGAAGCCTTATAATGCTATATAGTTTCTCTTTGTGTACTATAAAATTATTTATAGTATATAGAAGATTCAGTAACTTCATTCTATGTTTGTTTTAGTGAATCAAAGAGGGTGGAATTGGAAAGAAAAATGCTTGAATACAACACACCTGATAATTCAATGTAAGCTTTTTAAATCAACATGTAGTTGTATTAGTTTTACTATGTATTATTATGTAATGTATAGTATAGAAATACTGATGTTTAAAATTGATTTAACAATACGATTCATTATAGTGCTGATTGGCATATATAGTTAGATTTTTATGGATGCATATATATTGGAATAGGGAACATGAGTGGAGAGAAGGCACCCAGGGAAAGCAAAACCTAAATCTAGGTCACCACTGATAAAAATAGACCAGATGATGTGGAAAAATAGTAATATAATATGTGTCAGCCACTATGTTTGAAATTAATTGTATGGAAAAGTGAAGAATATGCAGTTCAATTATTCAGAAGAAAGCATGTCTCATGTTATCATATTGGACTTCTAAATCTGGGTGCAATTCAAGGTGCTGGTTGTCACCTTTAAAGCCCTATATGGCTTGGGACTGGCTTACCTGAAGGACTGTCTTTTTCAAAGATTTTCTGATCCAGATTGCGCATGCTGCAGATCCTGTCAGCCAAAGTGTTGACTGGTAGGAACTAGAAGACAGCTGTAGCCTCTGCCTTATGGAATATTTTCCCCTCAAAGATTATAATGGCTCCAACCCTGTTGGCATTGTGCAAAGATTTAAAAAACTGGGCTATGTACCCAGGGCTCAGAAGGTGTTAAGGGTCCTGTTTTTTACCTTTACCTATTAGTTGATTAGTCATCATAGCTGCTGTTTGTTTATTTTGTTGATGTGTTTATTGTTTTAATTATTTTAAATTGTTTCTAGAGTCTTTCTTTAAAATAAAGACTACTGTATTGTTGAGACTTTTTAGATGGTAGGCAGAACTTTAATTTGGGAATCAGATACTTACAGGATTCCAATGGCTTTAATCCTAGATAGAAATTTAATTTTCCTTGCCCAAACATAACTTAACCCACTGACATTGGATGTTTCCCTTGACTCCCTATTCTTTCTTAAAGTTATACCTTTCTTGTAGCATGCATATATTTTAATGACTATTTAATAAGTATTTTTCTTTGCTGTGATGAATTGCAACTTGTCCTAAGGAAGCATAGCATATGATAGCCTATCTCCAAATATAGAGCCAAATAGCTGCAGAATACCAAATGGTTCAGAGCAAGCCTTTGCAAATTCTTTGAAAGAGGCTTCTTGAAATGTGTGGGGAACAGATACAAAATATCTTTTTTTGAATTGTTAAAACTACCATGTCTTTTTCACACTATGCAGAATCACAGAAGCAGTTTCTAAAGCGGCTTTGTGAGCCTGGGAAAAAATGCAGGTGTTTAATTGTTTGAAAATATTTTGCATTGCTCTTAAGTAATCCAAAACACCTTGTGTGAAATATTTAATAACTACTCTT
>JANHFT010010337.1:490127-519021 GCA_032467955.1 Pseudoxenodon macrops | reverse complement strand
GTCTGGTGTGAAGACAAAGGATGACCTTGGCTTACAAGAAAGAATGTAAACATGGCCACATGTCTCCAACTTCACACTATACCCCTTCCCATTTCCCCACAACAGAAAAATGCATAATAGAATAGCTGAAAGTGTGACAGGCCAAAATGCAGGCCTGACAATAATACTGTGCTGTATCTTAGTTATTTGAGAAACTACTGCTGAATTGTAATCTATCAGCTTCCTCAGTGCAACTGCACAATCTTATTTTTTTATTGCTGTTGAAAATGGTGGATGGATATAAATAACATTATAAAATGCCAGCTTTTCACTTTTTTTGCATGTGAAAGTATTCTTGTTAGGTAGGCTTAGGGGTGATGAACTAGAGGCCTACAGCCAGCCACAGTTGCCACATTGTTTTTCCCTGAGTAGTCCCCACGAACTTTCTATTTTTTTTAAAAAAGCGCCAATTTTCTACATTTTGGAGTAAAAAAACGTGACCAACTGTAATGCAAGATCTAAAAAAGCCTTAAAGATAAGACCATTTTCTCACAATGAACCACAGTGAGTGTCCCTGGCCATTATGCATCAGTGCATCAATCATTGTGGTGCTTCCCACCCTCCTGGAACAGTATGTGTGATTTTAAATCACCAAAATCTCCATCTAATTTCTGCTGAGCCCTAAAATCTTTTCAGTTGATAGGATCTTAGGTTGTATCATTCCATGAATATACCCTTCAAAGCTGGCCCCCTCGGTTGGTTTGGTGAGCCCAGACTCTCAAGAGTTTCTATGTTTGATTCCATATGTTGAATGAATGACTACCACCAGCTCACATTTCCTCCAGTGTTCTCCTTTACAACCACAGTCGAGATTTATCTAGTGGAGCAATTGTATCTGAGGCCTCAGCAAGTGGCCTTTCTTATGTCCTTTTATTATCTTCATTCTCAGCTGTGTCTTGCGAATCACTCAAGAGCCCATAATCTGACAAGTAGATAGTTTGAATATTTGACTTAATCACTCTAGTTGTACTAAAGATTAACTAATTAAAGATCATCACAACTTTCAGCAGGCTTGATAAGGTACATTCTTTTCATTCTGCTTGCAGTTTCAACAGTTAAAAGAGCTGAATGCAACCCTCTGTAAACAATTATTGGCATACAAGGCCATGATAGAACAAAGAGAGAAAAACTTTAAGCAGTGATTAAAAATTATGCCAACCACAACAGCTTTCTCCATATTTTGGTATTTATTGGTGACATGTTTAGTAGATATAAAACCAAAAGCTATGGGGGAAAATAATGTATATGCATTTTTCTCCTTGTAGTTGGGGTTCTCTGCAAGTTAACTTTGTAGATCAGATCAAGCTAAATTTACCTGGTAACCTTTAAATGAATGCAGGACTGATTTGCCTGCCTTCCTGCAAATGCTCACAATGCTTGCTTGTATTTCTTTCTGATAGATGGTGCTCTATTTCTTGAACCAGTAGCTTTGGAACAGTAGCACGTTGTGATATCAATAGGCAGTTTCCATCCATCAACAGTTTCCATCCGTTATTCCTTGTCTGGCCTTCAGGTACTTTGGAAAATAGCTTGACACCTTCCTCTCTGTGGCAGTCTCTCAATATTGGAAGATTGCTATCATGTCTCCCCTGGTCCTTCTCTTTGCCAGACTAGCCATGCCCAGTTCCTGCAACCGTTCTTCATATGTTTTTGTTTCCAGTCCCCTTACTCCAACTTCTTGTCTGGGACTCTCACCTCTTCCTGCTTAATTACTTGGGCAGTCCCGAGATTATGATGGCAAACGGGGACTGCCAGGATTGCCATCACTAAATGATATAGTCACATGACATCTCACTTTACTACTGCATCTCTTAACAATAGAAATTCTGGTCCCAACATCTGTCATAATCCAAGAGCTACAGTCGTCTGATACACTTACATGGGGGTATGATTTAAACCATACCACTGTTGGTAAAGCCTGTTCTCCTTTTTTTTGTTGAAACCATTTGATAAACTGAATTGCACATTATGTAGATTCACTATTGTTTTTATAAAGGTTATGGGAAGCTGGCTGGAAACAGCGCTATTACAAGAACAAATTTGATGTTGACATCAATGATAAGAAGTTTCGTCGTAAAGTTGTACAATCTTATGTGGAAGGGTTGTGCTGGGTTCTCCGATACTATTATCAGGTACTGACTTATGGAATTTTATATTTATTCCCCCAATATGTCATTACAGAGGATTTTCTATCATCAAACGTCCACCTACTTGGCAATGACAAACTACTTCTTTATGGTGGTCAAAAAAAATTACATGGAGTCAGAGTGAAACTTGAGGAAAACATACTTCTTTGCCTTTACATCTTGATATTTCCATTGCAAACATGTAATGCCAGTTCAACCACAGCTTTTGATCAGCATCTTAATACATTGATTTATGCAGCAAAATCAAATTATTTATTACAGCCATATGGCCACATACAATAAAATACCCAATGTATGTGTGTTGGTTCCAATGGGTGAAAAAAGATTTGAATGAAAACATTAAAGTGTGCAGAAACAAAGTGGTTCTGCTAATTCATCTGTAGTTAAAATTCTCTCCCAAGAGTTGATTTACCTGAATCTAATAGAGGCAGTCTTAAGGTATTTTGAATATCAGCCTAGACAAATTGGCAAAATAATTCTTCTTACTAGGTTTTGAATTATGTTGTATAAGTATAGGATGAACAACATTTACATTTTAGTATAACAGAGCTAACCATATATCGTATTTTTTGGAGTATAAACGCACCTGAGTATAAGATGCACCTTAGTTTTTTGGGAGGGAAATAGGGGAAAATATCTGCCTACCTGGTATTCATCTGGCTAGCGTCCTTAGTCTGGTCCGCTTCAGCACATTACTTTATCCCCTGGTTAGGACTGAAAAAAAGCTTCTAAAGCACAGCTAATAGAGAGAATCAATGAACAAAGCCTGCAAAGCCCGGAAGATTCTTAGCACATGGTTAGGTTTGAAAAAAAGATTCTTCGGAGGGAGTAGCAATGAAAAAAGCCTGCAAAGATCGCTTCACTCTTCACTTGCCTTGTTAGGTCTGAAAAAAAGCTTTGAAAAAGTTACATTCGGAGTATAAGACGCACCCAAATTATCAGCCTCTTTGGGGGGGGGGAGTGCATCTTATACTCTGAAAAATGCGGTACATGTTAATTGTCTGAAATTTGCTATGTTGATAAGAACTTTAAAGCTTATTTGTGAGCATATATCTATCATTTTATAGATGTATTTCAATATCAGTAGCTCAGTGTTTCAAGATGATCTTTTTTTTAAAAATGTATGTATTTGGTTGCTTACGCCTTCCTCTGTGATAATTCAACTAGAATAATTAAAGTTCACCATTATCTAATAGTTAAATGTAGAGAGAAGATTCCTGAATCTTCTTTGATTTAAATTATTCTTTCATTTTCCAAACTAGGGATGTGCTTCCTGGAAATGGTATTATCCTTTCCACTATGCACCATTTGCTTCAGATTTTGAAGGTATTGCAGACATGTTCTCAGATTTTGAGAAAGGAACCAACCCGGTAAGTTTTATTACTTCTGTTTATAATTCAATTTAGTAACTAAAGATTTTAAAATTTAAACAGTTACTACTATCTACCTTTCTTTTTACAGTTCAGACCTCTGGAACAACTGATGGGTGTCTTTCCAGCTGCCAGCGGTAATTTCCTTCCACTAACGTGGCGGAAACTGATGACTGATCCAGTAAGAAAATTAAAATTAAATTTTAATTAAAATTAAATTTTCTTACTTGTTATTTGTTTGAATATTCATGTTAATATTCTCTCAACTACTTTACTAGTTGTCTGAAAAACAGAGATACTATACAGTAGATCTTTCAGTTGGAACTTGTGCAGTCTTAAATGTTTCAGTTCACTCCAAATTTAATTTGATTTATATTAGATTCCAACTGTGAAATTATGCCCACAAAGGAATGTTATAGTTAATGATAAAAAATTTCATTGAATTGATGCAACTGCTTGAAAGGCTGGCCACAGTAGGCAGTATTTGGGGCAGACCTTTACAGTTCTGAAAACATATGAGGAAGATCAGTATAAAATGTGTTCCAATATAAAGTAGCATTTGTAGTTGAGTAGATATTCACAAAATGGCTGCCACATTTAAAGTACTGTATGTAGTAATTTATTTATCCACTATCCAATGAAATAAATGGATTTCTACCTTGACTACTCGTTTAAACTATATGGATTTATTCTGATAATGATACCTTGATTTTATTTCTATTTAACTACCCTTGAAAATACAGTTTTGCACTAAATTTTGTTCATAAGCAAAATGAGTGTGACAGAAAAGATTGCCATAGCCTTTCATTTAACTTTACAGGGTTTACTTGTAGCTAATTAACTGTTGTCTTTTTGTGGTTCTATTTGACCACCTCACCCAATTAATTAAGCAATTCAGAATATTAGCCCTAGCTGAGGGAAGAAGGGAAATATCACCAGTTTTAGCTCCAGTTTTTAATTACTTAAATTTTTGAACAAGAACTTTGTTTATGAGGTCGATAGTAGTTAAATCAAGGGGTGAACAAGGAAAGAAAACTTTGCTTGTTTAATGGGAACTTTGTTGGAACATTGGATAGAAAACAGTGAGAAGGATATAAAAATAAACTTTAATCATATTTAATTTTAATGGTTTTTGTGCCAGTTCCTGGCTGGAAAAAGAGATTCCATTTTGACTGTAGGGGGCAAGAAAGATGCATGATTTTTCAGTCTCTGGCTCGTGGTTGAAGGGATGATTAGGCTTGAATAGAATGAAAGTGAAAGAGGAGTAACTAGCCAATGGGCAAGTTCTCTCCTTGATTATGCCCCTACCTCTTGCTTTGAATGGATTAGAGGAATTGAAAGTCGAGCTCTCTTTGGATCAAGGTCTGAGATTCTCAGCATTTTCCTGCCTTATCCCTACTATTTGCATGCTCTTGTAGATCTGTTCCATAGGTGCTACTTTTGTGAGTTCTAATGTACACTTGTGTGCCCAAATTATCAAGCACTTAGAAAGTTTGTTTTATTTTATCATGAAGCAGGCTGGGAATTTGAGGGAGGAAGAGGGAGTGGAACATAGGAAGCAAGAGTTTGCTGATTGCATCCATATGCTTTTGCACCTAGTTTAATGATTCAGATTAAAAAGTGTAAATTTTACACCTTCAAAATTTATTTTTTACATTTAAATTGTTGTTTTAGAATAGTTTGTAAACTCCTTTCTTTAAACAAAATGCTCTGTGAATTACGTTTCAGAAAAAAATAAGTGCCTTCATCCAACACACTGCAGATTTCTAAATCACTGTAATAATACTTTATTAAAACAGGATTCAAGTATAATTGACTTCTATCCTGAGGACTTTGCTATTGATCTGAATGGGAAAAAATTTGCTTGGCAAGGTAACTATTTCATCATGAAGTCAATATTTGTATGGTTAGTCTTGGGAATAATTGTAAGAAAACAGGAAAGACAGTGTTCCAGTTACAGGTTTGCTAGCAGTTGCTAAACTGATTTCGATGTGCTGTTTTTCTTAATGAATTTGTAAAAAAATAATAAACTGATAAAGATTAAATGAGTTGTGATACATAGATGGAATTTATTGCTGTGACCAAAATAAAATTTAACATTTTAGATACTTAACAATAAGCTTCTTGAATAGATTTTATAATAGAAAAAACAGTGTGAAGTGCTGTGTTTTATATGTTCTGCCCAGGGTCATGCAAGAGGACTCTACTTGCACAGCTGTTCTCTTCCTCAGTTGCATTTTGCCTCTCCTCAACCCATTTTTCCTCTGGAGAAAGCTGGGAAATGTGTTTGCCTGTAGTGCTCTTCCACTGATAAATTAATCTAATGAATGTCACTCTAAAATAAATTACTTGATTTTGTAATTTCTTTGTATTTTTATTAGGATGTTTAGAAATCCAGTATTTGTAATAGGTACAACTGCACGCTGTCTTTTTGCACTTATTATAATCAACACATATTGATTATGTGTATTATCATCCATCTTAACTTCAGTCATGACCATAATCCAAACTCAAGAGGTTTGTTCTTTGTAGTGAAATGTGGTTTAGATGGCGCCAGATTGTACTGAATGTTTGTTACATTTGCTTAGATTGTACCTTACTTTTTTTTTAGCTCTATAGACTATTCACATATGACTAAAATGTCAAAAAAATCTGTTACAGAGATAAATGCCAGTTTAGTCCCATAAATAGCACTTAGACTTATATTGCCCCAACAATCTGAGTGCTCATTTTACCCACCTCGGAAGGATGGAAGGATGAATCAACCTTGAGCCGCTCAGAATCAAATTCCCAGAGTGAGCAGTTGAGTTAGCTTGCAGTACTGCATTCTAACTACAGCGCTAACACGGCTCTTAAAAAAACATTATTGAAAATTATTCTAGCATTTCTGGGAAGGGAAATGGTGGAAATACAATAAATTAACAAAAGTGGATAGGTGCGTGTATTTTCTTTTCCTTCTTTCCCCACCTTCAGGGAAAGTCAATGACCTTTCAATTAAGTTATATTTTTCAAGTTCCTGATTTTGGTGGAAGAGCTAAATATATACTTAATTATCTGTTCTTGAAATCCAGTGTTATGATTTGGTTTGCCCAAGTATCTTTTAAACGTTCTCCTTGATATTGTTAGAGGTAAATGTAAATTCCAATTGCTTATTTTCCTAGGGGTTGCTCTGTTGCCTTTTGTTGATGAACGCCGTCTAAGAGCTGCTTTGACACAGGTGTATCCCAGCCTCACCTCTGAAGAAAGTAAGAATTGCAGGATTGTAAAATGGTTTTAGATAGAACATTTTGATACAATATTTATATATAAATACAAGACATTAATTTCTGTTTTATTCTCAAGTAATTAGACAGTAAATATTTGTGCCCTCTTATACCATTCCAATCTTGGTATTTTAATTATCTATAGTACAAAATATCTCATCACCCATTACAGTTTAAGTTGGATATTCTTTTTGTTAGAATAATTTTGAATTATATTTTGATCAAGTTTACATCAAATACTCAACTCAAATGCTATGGGGAATTAAGTTATTCAATACAATAATTCTACAAATTGTAAGAGAAGAAGAGGCAGAGTCGGAGGTGGAGTCGGGAGGACTCAGCCTAGAATTGTTAGGTATCCACAAACATTCCAAGTCCAGCTCACTTTGAATTCCATTGACCCTTATTATCCAGCACCAATTTAGTGCTGACTATTATTTAGCTACATTCTTATGTATTGGCTTGAGCAATAAATCTTCCTAACTGGAACTTATTGTATGGTCCTGATTCTTTCTGCCTGACACAAAAATGCAATTTATCAGTTTTGTATGACATGCAAACTATTTATATTCACCCTTCAATGGCAAATAATGATAAAATCTGTATGCAGAATTGTGGAATGTAATAGTACCCTCCTACAGCTCTTCATGTCAGATACTTAGACGATGAAGAAAAACAGCAGAACATGGATCTGATCTTTAGGAATTCTGACAAGCATCCAAGTATCTTTATTACATAAACTGTTATTCAGATTGACAAGTAGTCACAAGTGATGGAGAGTGCAGGAGAGAGATGCTAAGTTTCTCCTGAATAAAAGTAGTATAAAATTTTCTTTTGAAAAGTGGTGTACAATTCACTTAACTCCTATGTAATCAGAAGTCCTTGCAAATGGTTCCCATGCTTTTGGATTTGTTTAAAAAATGCTAATAATGCATCTCTTTGACAGAATCCACTTTGTGGAATTAACCATCTCAGTGATGAAGAAGCAGAAATTACTTTTAAGAATAGTAAATGTTCTTCTCCTGCCAGAGCATAATGTAATTGAACTACACTGTAAACTAGGCACACACCAACAAGGCAAATGTCTTACAATATTCTAAATGGTGTTTTTTATTATATTGCAAATACATACCATAAATTGTGTGTTACTTTTGCTATGTCTTACTCATTTTACACATTTCATAATGAAGTAAGAATTATTTATTTTATTTTCAGCCAGAAGAAATAGTCTTGGTGGTGATATCCTTTTTGTTGGGAAAAATCATCAGCTTCATGACTTCATTCTTGAACAGTATACGTCTAATGAAAAAGAGGTATGTCTTGTCATATTTGTTAGATGTATGAAATGAAGTATGTCTCAACTGCATAATTGTCATTAGAGCTATTTTGGTTAAGTTAATCAGGATTTTTTTACTCCTCATTAGCCAGTAGATATACCCCCTGAACTGTGTCATGGAATACAGGGAAAGCTCACCTTGAATGAATATCCCATCCTTCCAGATGAGTAAGTACAGCTTATACTGCAGTTAAATTGCTGACAAATTGCTTATGGTTAATTTATTCCATATATGATAAGACTGATTTGTTTTATTCATTGTCAATGGACTTTTTAAAATCTAGTCATATTAGAAGGAGAATAATGAGGAAGATCATTTGTGGATATGAAAGTTGGAAAGAAGTATATACATTTGTGAAAATAAAGATGTAAAAGACCATCCCTCCCAGAACCCCAAATACTATCCCATGTGGGAAATCACTAAGGAATGGATGGATGGATGGATGGATGGATGGATGGATAGTGTCTCTACATCTTGAAACTCTTGGCAGTTCACAACAATTGTGCAACAGTTACAATATTTGCATTGCAGTGTAAATATAAGAATGCAACCTTGACAACATAATATTGACCTATGGAAGCCTATGGAAGAATAGAGTTTTAACTATCTTCCAAGAGCCTGTTGCTGATGGAGCTGGTTTTGTTTCCAGGTTGACAGTAAATCCTCTTTGGGACTTCAGTCTACTTAGGAGCAGTGTGGTATCCCAATACCTCAAGAGTTTATGGCAATCATGAACCTAACCCAAATTATTTGAAGGCTTGATACATAACAAGAGAGGCATGTTAGAGCTGATTTTTGTTTTAGGACAAAATGTGATGAGGAAATGAAGGATTTTAACATCAATACTTCCAATAGTGTCTTCTGATTGCTTTCTGGCTTGGTAGTACCACCTCCTTTCATAGAAAAGAGGATTTATTTGATTAGTCCCCCCCATCAAACTGATGGGCTCAACAGGGTTTCAGAGAAAGCTTGGGATTTATCCTGAGAATGTGATAGGAAGTTTGACATGAGTCTCTAATTGCTGCCTGAGTGGGTGGATGACAAGAGCCCTTCCTTCCTTCCTTCCTCCCTCCCTCCCTCCTGCCTCTTCCTAGCAGGCAGGTAAATGGCTGTAGCTGGGAAGGGGGGGAGAGAATGGATGAGTGGCCTGGAAATTGTCATCGAACATTAAAAATATAACCTTAGCAGTTCGGTAACACTGAAGCAGTTGTAACTTTCCCAAATTTCATTCCCTTGGGAGAAATAGGTTCTTGTATTCTGTAGGTTAGCCCATTTGTGGTATCTTTGTTGAGAAAGTTTTGTCCTATGTTGTTTTGTCCAATTAAAGTTTGGTGCTTTAATATTATAAACCACCTGGAGTCTTTTGATTCTGGTGATATGTAAATGCAAGAGAAAGAAATATTCATATAGTTAAAGCCCCAAATGGGTTTGAGGCTAGTATTAGCTAACCTTATGAAGAATTTGCTGAAATGTAAGAATTTTTTTTTTAAGAACTTGCAGAGAGGTGATTTATGAATATAGGATTTTGTTATATCTTGTAAATATATTCTCTTTTATGTTTTATTAAAAGCAGTTGTATGATTAACACAATTTAACCACTTCCAGCATCTATAACCTTTACATTTTCATAAGAAGCATAAAGAATTAAATTAATTCCTGAACAAAATAGTGAGTATATATAAACAATGTGGTTTTTAAACAAAAAGCAGGAAATTCAAAAGGTAAAATAGAAAAAGCTATCATTAAGCCATAATACAAGAAAAAAATTTATAATATGTATTGAGAAAGTGTGGTTTAGAAAATTTGCTGATAGGGTTAATGGGAAAATAGAATAAGGATACACTAAATGAGACTATGAGCATAGGACTTAAAGTGGACCCTGCACTTGTGGCAGTATGCTAGGAGGAGGAAGAAGATTGAAGATAGGACTTTAGGTTTGCTAAAGAATAATAGAGGAAGAAATAGCTAACTTGAATTGATGTGAAGTTCTAGTACTAAGTGATCTGTTTTTATTAAATTCTATCTTTTCCTATTCTGATTTAAAAATAAATGTTGATTATTCCACTTTGTGCACTGATTTCTTCTTAAAATGACATATCACAGATCTGACATTTTGAAACATTAATTTCAATATTAATTCCCTCCTTTTCCTTGCTTGAATTGTGGCAAATTGTTGTTGCTTTTAAATTGTGTAGCAGCGCACACTTAAAACCATGCTGCCTGAGAATTTTATCTCAGGAATGTTAAAATATTTGTACATTTTGTGTTGGTTACTTAGACCACTTAAATGTCTTTTTACACAAAAGACAAATGTTCTGGATTATGGTCATTGACAATTTATATTTGTGTTCCACCATTCTCTACAATCATGAGGGTTTTTTATGTTGAAATGAACAGTTTTTACCTTTTCCCTTAACCATTAGATCAGTGCTATCTCCTGTACCACTGCTGCGTGATCTGACACAGAATTCTGCCATAAGGTAAATTATAAATTCAGGTTATAGTGTGCCATCTTTTACCAATCCTGGTTTATCATCTAACTCTGTCACAGATAGGTAGAAAAAAAATAGAGGTGATCCCGTTATATTACAGGCTTTTGGTGTTTTGGGTTCACAGCCAACTGAAGTGTTAAACCTTAGAAATAATTTGCCTTCTGTTCAGTAATTATGATCTCACTTCCATAAATTCCTTTGCTAGTCTTATATGTGGATGGTGATTAGAGGCCTATCTCTGTCTTTATCTTGTCATCTAGAACTTCATAATCCTGCTGTATATTTATTTACATTCTGTATTCCGCATAAGATTACACTAGTGAATCCGATGAAATAACATGACTGATTCTAAGAGAATCTATACAAGAGTTCATTAATTGTAAACCATAGATCATTCACTTCTTTGCTTAGTTCATGTCAGAAGACAAATACAATTCTGTATTCTGTGACTCATGTAGAAATAGACCTTTGCCTCCTGAATGATGATGTCATTTTTTTCTATTATATTCGATCAAAGGAAATCTATTTATTGTGGGACTGAAGTGTGCCTTCCATTTTAATTGCGAAAACAATGTTTTCCTGAATCTATAGGAAAAAACAATTCCTTTCTTCTTTGAGATGGCAAGTCTTAAACAAAGTTTATTCAAACAAAAGAACCCTTTTGTCTTTAGACCTTTGGTGGGAAGAAAAATGACTGCCAGGATCAGATTGCCAAGGGATCAGGCTGCTGACAGACTGTTCTCATGAAGAATGTTAGGCAGACATTAGAAGCTAGGTTCCCTCTTACGCATTCAGAGGTGTCAGAATAGCTATACTTCGGGCTGCCTTTGATATGAAAGAAGATGCTGGCTTTTCCCTTCCAGCTTTTGGGAAGAAAAGGCAGTGAAAATTGTAGATGGCCAGAGAAACTCCGTAGAGCATTTTAAGGGAGCATGTAAACCTAGTGGGTTGTACTTAGTTATATTGTACTTGCCCCATGTTGCATTTGCTGTCTTGTCCTAAATCAGAACAGTGGTGAACAAAGCAAATCATCTCAACCAGGATACGAAATAATCTCCCAACAGACTCCATTGCTTCTCAGTTCATGTTCCTAAACTCGAATCTGGTCACATGATGATTCGACTTACAACCACAGTAACTTATAACCAAAATTATGGACTCAATTGTGTCCAGAATTTCGGATCAAGTTGAGGCCCAAAGTAATTTGTGGCCCTACAGCCCTCAATGATTATAATCTCATTTTCTTTTTTTTCTTTTTTTGCCAAAGCTAAAGAATTTGTTGTGGAATTCCCCATTCCTGTAGGCTTTTATTTCTCTCATAAGCAAAAGAAAAAAATATTCTAATAATAATTCTGCTGGAATAGAGAACAGAGACAGAAAGATAATATGTTTGTGTAGTTCCCAATTTTGATAGGGCATCCTGTCTTCCACTGTTATTCTTACTTTTTCAGTTGCCTGAATCTTTTTTATGTAAGTTGTATATTGTTAAAGTGATAAGTGTTCCATCTTCTCTAGGACAAGAGGAGTTAATTCTTTCCTGCTAGGCACAACCTTAAGTGACCAAAAAGACCCTCTATATTGTCCAACTTCCATTCTGAACTGGTTATAGGATAGTATAATTATATTATTTGTATCGATTGAACAACCTTTCTGCTAGTCTGGACCTTATGTTGGTACTTTTTTAAAATCTGTCTTGATGCTACAGTAAATGATGATGCTCACACAAACAGGCACATCTGTTATAGCAGTTTCCCGCAATCTCCCAAAATATAGACTATGTAATATAGTCTCCATTTATCCAAAGGATTGGTAAATGAAAAGACAAAGAAACATACTTGTTTTATTTTATTCAGATTATATTGTAATAATATATATATATATATTGTTCACGATTTTGCTTGAAAAGAAATCTGTAATAGATTTTTCTTATTTCACCACCCATCTGTTTTAAGAAGGTCAGAATCCTTGGGAAAATAAGCTTGAGAAATAGGTCCATTTTGGATCCTTGTATCTGTTGGGTCTGCCAATATAATTGACAGTAGTATCTTATGAGAAGATCTGTGAGATGAAGACTATGTATGTGCTGTAAAATTTCTCTACATGCAATTGAATGAAAAGTCACAGAAAGCATCTGCATGGAATTATACCATTTATTAAATACTAGTCTATGGCATTTTACACACTTTATTTGAGGTGTTGTCCACTGATAAACATCTTGGATTTTCTTGCAAAATAAGGAGCAAGTAAACCAGATGGATAGGACACATTTGTCTTTGCAAATGATAAGTTTGACTGGTCTGACTTGATTTTCTGATTAATTTGGTTAAATGTTTCTCTTAAAAAGGAATGAAATAGTGAGAACTGTTCATAGAGCTGGGTTATTGGTCTTATTAAAACTTCACAATTGTTTCAAAAAATTTTTTGTTCCCAGTGTCAACTTTAAAGACCCACAATTCCAAGAAGACTATATTTTTAAGGCAGTTGTATTATCTGGCGCAAAGTAAGTACCTCTTTTTGAAAATATTTCTGAACCATTTACTATATAATAGAATACTATGCTGAAATTTGGACCAGATGACTCTGGTCTCTTCCGTTGTCCAGACACATATTATATTAAATAATTTTGTCTTAACAATCAGAAAACCTGCAGCAGTTCTGAAGCCAGGTGAATGGGAGAAAACTAATAATGATGGGAAATCTTGGAAGCCACAGCTTGGCTTTAATCGTGATAGGAGACAGGTTCACTTGGACCAGTCAGCATTCAGAACATTAGGGTAAGTAGTTATGAGCTTTATTGATTGTTAATTAGTAATATTCATCTACATTTATTTATTCATATAGCTAGCCCTCAACTTACAACTTGTTTAGTGACCATTCAACTGTTAGTGACCATTCAACTGTTACCCCGGCACTGAAAAAAGTAACTTATAACCACTTTTCACGGCCATTGCAGTATCCCCATGGTCAAGTGATCAAAATTCAGACGCTTGGCAACTGACTCATATTTATGATAGTTGCAGTGTCCCAGGGTCATGTGATCCCATTTTGTGATCTTGTGACAAGCAATATCAATGGGGAAGCCAGATTCACTTGACAACCATGTTACTAATTTCCTAACTGCAATGGTTCATCTAACAACAGTGTCAAGAAATTTCGTAAAATGGGGCAAAACTCACTTAACAAATGTCTCACTTAGCAACAGAAATTTTAGGTTCAATTGTAAATGAAGGACTATCTGTATTTAACAAGGAAACCATACAGAGATGTTTATGTGTTGAAATAACTTGATGCATTTTGTTGAGTAGGTTAAGAGTGTTAGAACATTTTATGTTGAGTAGATGGTAAAAATATGAATGTTTTTGGTGTTTTGCATTATTTTTAGTGAAAAATAGGTCCACAAGATATAGCTGTAGCAATCATTTTGGGTGATTTTTGCAATAACCCTGAGACTTATATACTGTTATATAGTACCCATCATGGGGGGAAACTACATGGAGAAAGTTACGTCTATTAATAAGCATGATTTAGCCACTATTAGTATAGAATAGACGAGATAGATTCTTAATTTGGTCTAATAAGATTTTCTCATATTCCTACAAAACAAAACACTTTGATTTTCTCTTTGAAAAATAAGCATATTCTTTGAATCCCCCCCAAGTATTCTCAAATTTGAAATATTTTACCAATAACTATGCTCTTGCCTTGTTGCTTTGTTTTTCCCCCTAAGATTTTTATCGTGCTACTTGTTGCAAAGGAGCATTTCAAATCATCTTGTTTATGTGTGAAAAGCAAGCCCCCACCCTCTAGTTTTCTAGGGAATTTGTTATATGACTCTTTATAATGTGCTTATTTTACCTATTCCCTATTAATGGCAAAATGCTCACAAGATAATACTGCATGATATGTGAACCTATTCCATGAAAAGAACCATGATTTACAAGCATCATGGATAACTTGAAGGCAAAAACAGAAGCAAATGAGTGATGAATCATGCCCCCCAAATTCACTATCCTTTGAAATACCTATCG
Organism: Pseudoxenodon macrops; assembly: GCA_032467955.1. Taxonomy (NCBI): domain Eukaryota; kingdom Metazoa; phylum Chordata; class Lepidosauria; order Squamata; family Pseudoxenodontidae; genus Pseudoxenodon; species Pseudoxenodon macrops. The sequence goes on along the minus strand of JANHFT010010337.1, from coordinate 504,345 downwards.
TTATATTTTTTATAAGTTAGTAAAGTAACTTAAATCAAGGTTTAGATTTTAGTGTGCTCTGTAGTCTTTTTTCAGTTGATAGGACAAATGGAATCATGAATTCTTTCTCCTCTAAGAGTCATATATAATCTTAGTTACTGTATTTTTAGGAGTATAAAAAACACCTTTTCTCCCCTAAAAGTGTGTGAAAATTTAGGTACATCTTATAGATTGAATATGGGTGTTTTTGGCCTTCCGAACCCTCCATGCATCACATTTTTGCCCTCCCCGGCCCCCAGAAGCATTCTGCAGACCAAAACTCAGTGTATTTTTGGCGAGAATGAGCCCATTTTTGGTGAAAACGAGATGCGCAGAGCACTGGAGAGTGCTTCTGGGGACCTGGGAGGGCGAAAACGTGACGCACAGTCAAAAAGCTATTTTTTTCTTGTTTTCCTCCTGTAAATTTAGGTGCGTCTTATAGTCTGAAAAATACAGTATATGGATTATTATACTGTATTTACAGAATCTTATTTTCTTCCAGTTACTCTGGAAGACTTTATAAAATGAATGTGCATATATTTTAATGTGCAGAAAGCTGCTTACATAAGATTGGTTTCCCATAGTGATGGATATGCATAATGCATATGTCTATGATTAGATTTATATCCTGCCTTTCCTATGCTCAAGGCACAAGGTCTCCATTCATTTTATCCCAACAACAGCAAACCCGTGAGGTAGGAGCCGAGAGGGAGGCCTGGCCAAAAATCATCCAGTGAGAGCATGGTTATAAGTGGACTGGATCTTCCTGGCTCTAATCTATCACAATATCAGTTCTACATGACTCAAAATAAATATATTTCTACGTCCATAATATATCTGTTTGATCAGAACTTTAGGAATGTACGTTTGTGCTAGTTTGAAACTGAAGCCTCTGTTTCATGGAATAAGATGGAGGTGAGTTTACTTTGGATTCATTTATTTCCTAAAAAATTAATACTTCCTTTTGTTTTTCTTCCCTACGTTATAGACATACAATGTCAAGGGACAGAGGACAATCAGGAAGTGGAGTATACAGTAATATTGCCCCCCCTGGGGCTTACAATCAAGGAAACACATACAGACCATTGCTAGGCAGACCACAGCCACAGCATCAGATTCCCAAATTGCTGTCAAGTAAGTTTTTTTTTCATTTGCCTTCTTTGTCAAGTTTCTTTGTTGAATAAAACATTTTTGCTGATGTCATAAGACATAATAGTAGCTTTTTGTCCTTGAGTCTGTTTTAAGCTATTTAAAAACATTTCTTCACAGAAGAGCTTCTCTTCTTTTAGGGATGAGAAGATGATCTGAGAATTATCCCATTCAATTGAAGCACAAATTCACACGTGGCCCCAGATCTTATGTTTTCCACCTCCATATTTTAAATAAGGCTGCTAATCAAACCCAGCCAATTTTAGAAATAGTATTGCACCTTTTTGTACCAGTGGGCACATAGCAAATTTTGGGTAAATATAGATGCAATCAGAACATCTCTCCCCATTGATAGGGAAATAATTTCCACAACCAATTGGCTATGTTCACCCAATTCATTTGGTTGCATTCACTCAGCATGCTAAACTTGATTAATATTAATCAAGGTGTTTTAATGGCAGCTGTTGTATGAACCTAGCCTGTTTGGTGTATTTAGTATTTCAGAGAGATTGTGTCTACATCTTTGATGCTTCCCTAAAGAAACTATGTTCTGAGGAAAATATGTATGAGATAAAGAGGTACCAACAAGGTCTTCCTCCTGAAATTTATTTTGTCACTATAAGACATGAAAAGAGCTATAAAATTCTTGTTCCAGAATGGTTCTACCCTAAACATGAACACTATTCTTATATTTGATCCTATTTGATGATGATGCAGCAGTACCTCCCTCTCATTCTTGATAGCTGCTGATACCTTGAAAGGAAACTTACAGTTAAGTGGAAGATCATAGAATGGTACAAAATAAGCTAATGTGAGGTCCTTGGTGCTCTCTGAACTTGCTGGTGTCATTGCAGACATTTCATTACCAAACTAGATAACATCATCAGTGCTAAAAAGCAGCAGGGTTTGCTCTTATTTTTATATATTAGTGGTTTGCCCTGTCAGTGTTGCAGGGAGTATTCTTGATGGTTCCTTGTTTGGCTGTTATTAACTATTACCTTGTTTGTCTGCGTTCGTAGTTCTTTAATTGGGGCATTGTTTACTTCTTGATTGTTAGTCTAAGCCAGGGGTGTCCAACTCAATTTCATCGAGGCCACATCAGGATTGTGTTTGATCTCGGAGGGCCAGGATGGACGTGGCTAGCTTGACATCATTTGGATTGGGGCGTCTGTAGTGGCCCAAGCGCTGTGCCAGTGAAAACAGGCTCCTGAGCTCTGTTTTTGACTGCAACAATGTCATGCAACCCTCTGCCAGTGAAAATGAGCTCAGGAGGGCCACCTTTTGTTAGCAGAGGCATCATGGGCCATTCTTTGCTGTTTCCAGGGGGCCCCCGTGGGCCAGATCTACGCACTCCATGGGCCGGATCTGGCCCGCAGGCCTTGAGTTTGACACTCCTGGTATAAGCGATTGTGATTTGGCTAAGAGTTGTCCAAATTTTTCTGTGCTTCAGGTCTGAGTTTCATGTTTTGGGATAAACATGTATGGAAAGTAAGCTGATCAACTTCAGATTAGTGCTTACTCGGGTTGGACTACTGAAACCACAAGATGCATGTTTTTTGTCATGCTCTGCAACTGACTCTTCTGTGTCAGCACTACTGACTGTTAACCAAGATAGCAAGATGGATTTTTGCTTAGTGCAGCAGTAGCAAACCTTAGGTAGAACTTTTAGAGGAACAGAGTCCTTTTTTACCAGGATATTAAGACAACAAGTACAAATGCAATCACACCCTTGGCAGAGGTTGAGTCCGGGAATCCAATAAACAAGCAACAAATCCAAAGAAAAAGACAGGAGATATCATGAGGTAGAATAAGACACCATGTGATACAACAAGGTGAACACAAAAATGCCAGGACTTCGAAAGTTGTTCTCAGCATTTTGTCACAGGGAGGGAAGCCAATAAATAAGCCAAGCCAAACTGAGCATCTATGCAGATGTTTAGCTGGGATACAGGATTCCTTCAACTCGACTCTCCTGACAGTCTGCTTTTTGGCCAGTCTGCCTGACCTGTGATGCTTAGCTATCTTTTGTTGTATCTTTCAAGCACGTCTTTGCTTAGGATGGGGGGGCCAGGAAAGTGAGGGTTGAACATCAGAATCTGAGAGGCTATCAATGGGTGCACACAAAAAATCAGTGGGCTTGCTAGATCTGCCCCAGACAGAGGAGAGCTCTTGGCTACAGCATGGCTGCAGTCACCCTTCAGGACTAAATGCCTCTGGCAGTCCTTCCTCTTCTGTCTAATCCAAAAACAGGTCCAGCAAGGACACAGATGCAGTTCAAGCTATTATTATTTGGTTTTTAACTTAATTATTTTATGCATTTTTGTTGCTTCCCTTTGAGAGCAATATAGGTATATTGTTTCTCAGTCTGAACCTTAAATAACTTTCCTGTGCACAACAATTTTCCATGGCGGTGGGAGAGTGGTGGAATGAAGAAGAGGCCACCCTTTCAGATCATTCTCAAATTTTGTATACCGTATTTTTCGAAGTATAAGACGCACCTTATTTTTTGGGGAGGAAATTAGGAAAAAAGTCTGCCTACCAGGTTTTCATCTGGCTAGCATCCTTAGTCTGGTCAGCTTCAGCACATTATTTTATCCCCTGGTTAGAAAAAAAGCTTCTAAAGCACAGCTGATAAAGAGAAGCAATGAAAAAAGCCTGCAAAGACTTAGGGCTGAAAAAAAAGCTGCTTCTGAGGGAGTAGCAATGAAAAAAGCCTGCAAAGCTAGGAAGATTGTTAGCACCTTGTTAGGGCTGAATAAAAGCTTCAAAAAAGCTACATTCTGAGTACAGAATACATTTTCAGCCTCTTTTGGGGGCAGGGGAGTGCAATTTATACAGAAAAATACAGTACTTTAGAACAAATGAAATCTGGTTTTGGAAATCATGGCAATGAAAGTCAGCACTGTAGTCATTGGGGCAGTGGATAAATTGAAAAAGGGCTTTAGGGCAGCAGATTGGCCATTCTGTAAAGAAATGTCAATAAAAATAAGCAAGTGTATTCTACACAAACAAATTTGCAGTGATTAGTCTTAAACTCTACAATTCCTAGTAATGCTATTGAAAACCAGAATGATATACCTATACAGTATTTGTTTATATATCTTTGGAAAGAAAATGTTTATTTGAGAAATTATGTTACAGATATTTGTTGATTTTACTGGCTTGTCAAGATGCAGCTCAAAACCTATTTGTAAAAAGGATTCAATTCCACTTCACATTTGGTTTTCTTTTTTTTTAAAGTCATAATGTGTTTTTATAAGTGAATCAGTATTAAAATATGGCAAAATAATGTAGTTATTTCAGCTTCGGCTCTCTCGGTTAGCAATGGAGGTTGGTGGCATTCCATGATTTGATACTGATGTGCCGATTTTCAGTTGATGAATAATTATATGCTGATAGCTTCTAAGAGTCAAGTGGAGTCTGAAAGCACTATGTGAATACAGGTTTAGTTTTTGCTATCTTGAGTATGATTGTATTACTTCCATCAGTCAGAAACTTGTCAATTAGCTGACTTTCTATTAATCAAGGGGGGGGGGGAGGACATTTTTAAATTGGTAAACATGAAATCTTTGATTGCCATACTGATTGCACAAGTTGTCACTTGAGTTGCTACTAGAAAGAGCAGTTTAAATCTCAGCACAGTTCAAAGAATTGCTTACATTTTATGCACCAACGAATTCCTTAGGCCCATTTTTTTTACCATGAGCTGTATTATGAGTCTGCATTTCTCACTTTTATGTTTCTTTTTATTTTCTTTCCCAGCTGTAATGAATAGTCCAAAGTTGGGTATTAATTGTTTTCCATTATTATCATTTTCCCATTACATATTTGTTTCAACTGAGAACTATATTTAAGTGTTGTCTTTTAATATGGAATTGTATATTTCATAGAGATATTTTCAGAACAAAATGCACTCTACTAGGATAAGTAACTTCTGATGCTTTGAATAGTATTCTGAGGGCTGAATTACGAAGGTGGGTGGGACAGCTTTTGTTTTTTATTTAATTTTTTTCCTTCCCAAAAACGGATTTTGTTCAGAATTTGGGATCAATTTTGGAATAAATTCTAGAAATGAAATGCCTTGTGTGTGTGATAGTCATTGCTCTCCCATGTTTTCCTTATGAAGATGCTATTAATTACCATATAAGTTAACTTAAATCTGATTTTCAAATATCTTCAAGGGAATAATGAGAAATACTCTACAAAGTTAAATTGTTTTGCCTGTTGAGCATAAATGATTTTGATCAAATAATACACAAAGTGGAAATTGCTATTGTTAAAAACTGAACTAGACTCAGTTTCATCCTGTAAAGATAAGTTGCAGTCTTATCTCTGCTCTGCATGCACTTCTCTCAAGTACTTCCATAAAAGCCTTTTTGTTCAGGTCAGATCATTCAAATACAAGCCTTCTAGAAAATAGAAGCTCAGGTTTTCTTCCAAAGATTCCATGTTTTTAAAGTTTCAGTTGACAAAGACAGTGTGGCATTATAGAAATCACTAGACCTCAAGGTTCTTGCTCTTGAATATTAACAATTTAATGGGTGTAATAAAGTAGTCTTTGACTTACAACCACAACTGACCCCCAAAATTTCCATTGTTAAACAAGGCAATTAAGTGAGATCTCATTTTATGACTTTTTGGTCACTGTTGTTAAGCAAATCACTGTACTTGTTAAGTGAAACATGCGGTCATTAACAAAATCTGGCATTCCCCATTGACTTTGCTTGTCAGAAGCCATCTGGGAAGGTTACAAATGGTGATTATATGACACACACACCCAGAACAGTGCAACTGTCATAAATACATTTAATAGCCCAGCTTGTTAATGTGATATTCTTCTCATATATTTTTGTTGTATATTTTATATTTGTAGTACAAGTAGTTCAGGCCATAATTGAGCCCCAAATTTATGTCGCTAAGCAAGATATTTGTTAAGTGAATTTTGCTCCATTTTATTACCTTTCTTGCCAAAGTTGTTAAGTGTATCACTGCTGTTGTTAAATTAGTAACACAGTTGTTAAGTGAATCTGGCTTCCCCCTTGTCTTTGCTTGTCAGAAGGTCAAAAAGGGTATCACATGACCCTGGGAAACTACAGCTGTCATAAATATGAACCGGTTGCCAAGCATGTGAATGTTGATCATATGACCATGGGGATGCTACAGTGGTTGTAAGAGTGAAAACGGTCATAAGTCACTTTTTTCAGTGCCATTGTAACTCGGAATGGTTACTACACAAAAGATTGTAAGTCGAGGACTACTTGTAAAAGAAAAGTTTTTTCTTTTAACCTTTAGATAGTAGTTCTTTGACTTACCATTAAATATAAGTAAGAGTTTTCATTGATCACTGTTGCTTTGGTAGGGAGTTTGTTTTGTTATATTTCTGGCTGTTGTATATGGACTGAAAAATCTGGATAGCTACAAGAGCGACAGGCTCCAAAGAATTAAAAACCAAATCAAATCTTTATTATGATTATAAACCAGCATAAACAAAGAGTTAGAATTTTCTAGAGATTATCCAGATTTCTACAGCCCACATGATAGCCCTATTATGCCATTGCTTGTATTTAATGTTTATTTACACTGTTAATATTTTAAATTTAAATGTAATGCTAATGTTTAATTTGATTTAATGTTACATTGTTTGTTTTGTTTATAGATCTTAGGCCCCAAGATTCCTGGCAAGCTCCTACACCTCTATTTCAACAACCACCACAAAGATTTGACAGGTATGATGAAAATATATTTTAGGTTTTAAATAATTATTTTCCTTTATGATATTTGGAAAGTTTTGGGTAAGTTATAATTTCATCTTTCCTATTTTTTTGTTCTTAGTGGTGATGGTTTTTATTGTTGTTGCGGAAATTTTGTAAAGGTAAACCTTTTCCATGAATATATCAGAAATTTAACTTTGATGGGATGTAGCATTCTTCAGATTTGTCCCCTATTTCGTTGAAGCTTTTACAGCACTGAATTTCAGCACAGGCAGCTCAGACCTGCATCAGGTTCTGGACAGGCTAAACAAATTTCTTTTTAGTAGAGTTGTGGAACTTAATGAGGCATAACTAATGGTGGTCCACTTTTATCATCTCTGTGTTGGAACCAGAGTATTAGCACAGACCAGCCATTGATTCTTGCTACAGACCTCTTGAAGTCCTAATCAGCTTTTTTGGTACAGCTTTTTCAGGGCTGACAAGTCTATTGTAGGGCTGTGTCACTATAGGTCAGTAGTTATTAGTTGCTACTGAAAACAGTTTCTTTAACTACTTAAGACTGAACTGAATTAAATACAGGAGGGACTCTGGGGAGGATTAAGGAATCTGCAGTCCAATAAGTACCATGGAACAGAGAGAATGTGACATGGTTTGATAATAAGGGATGTCTTGTATATGTGTCCTTCAATGAGAAGCTGAATGTGTGCCCTTAAAACCAGATATCCTGGAGTTTGCAGAAGAATGTTTGTCAATAATTTATATCTATAGTATAGACTAAGATTTTACATTTAAAATTATTGCCAATTTGAACATATTTTCATGCATTGTTCTATGGTAAAAGAAAAGTTATAAAAACATATATAGCTTTACTTTCCAATTCATTGCAATTTTTATTATATTCAGTGAATCCCAGATTTAATTTTCTGTATAAGGTAATATAATATTTCTAAACTGGAATGTCTTCATCAGTAAACTGAATTCAAGAAATACTAGTGCACTGATAGTTTCTTTGTGACTAGGTTATCTTTTCTTCAGCTTTTTTATATTTAACAAAGAAAAAATATTTCTTGACGAGTAAAATTAGGGTAAGCAGGTAAAATATATAGGAAATGACATGATTAAGATTTTAATTTTATACAAAGATATAGAGTAATATTGTTTTGTTTGGGGAGCTTGTTTTTTGTCAATATGTTAACTATATTGCATGTATTCATGACAGGGAACTCATATATTAGTTTATACAATTTTCAGAATCTTTTATTTCAGCAGTTTCCCTCCTACTGTGTTTCTCCAAAAAGACGACTCACCTTGAAAAGAAACCCTATCACATTTTTGAGCACATGCAATCAAATTAAGCCCCACTCGTAAAATTAGCCCTAATTAAGATCCCGCCCACCCCGGGGTGCAGGGGTGGGGTGAGGCAGACAGGTAAAAAATAAGCTAGGGTGGGGATGGGGGGATGGAGCTGCCCTATTTACCAGGTCTCGCATACTCCGACACCTGCCTCGCCTTCTGCAGCTGCTTGCCACCACTCAAACGCATCGCCCCGGCCTCCGTTTCACCTTCAGATGCCTGTCGGAAGGCATCTGCAGCCGATAACAGAGCTCCGGGTTGATCTGGAGCTCTATTATCAGCCAGTCGAAGAATATTAATCTTTAAGCTACAATGGAATAGCAAGAACCTTGGTCAGCACAGTATAATTCGCATTGTAAAATTATGAGCTATAATAAATTCAATCCAAATTACTAAGAACCTATTCTGATGTAGATAAGCCTGTAAAATTGAAATACAGATTCTCTGTATCTGACATATAATTCAACTCAAACTAGAATTATTATACAGGTAGTCTTTGATTTTTGACCAGTTACCAAGTCTTCAAAGTTCTGACAGATCTACCTGGCGGGAGAATACTTATGCCCGGGATTCTAAGTTCTGAAGGTCACATGACCATTCTTTAGGCGCTTAACATCCAAGTCACACTTATGGCCCTTTTCAATGTTCCAGGGTCACATGATTGCATTTTATGACAGTTTTGCCAAAAATTGACTTTTAATTCCAGTTTTTGACAAAAACGTGCTCATAGGGAACGATTGGTTCACTTAATAACCACAGTGTTCACTTAACAACTGTGGATTCATTTAAATATTGTAGTGATTCACTTAATAACCACCACAAAAAAAGTCTTAAAAGTCAATCAGTCATGTGATCAACCTATTTTACGACGGTCACAAGTTACATCTGTGATGTGTAGGCTTCATTAAAGACAGGATTACCTGTACTATAATGTAATTCATAGATACATTTCCAAAATTTTGGTTTCTCTATGCAGTATTATTTCAGAGTAGGGTGACATTTTTATGGCTTAATTATAGATCTATGAATATTAGATACTCAGGTCAAATACAACTATTTCTTTGTTGCTTTTGGTTGCTATAGGTAAGACAATTGTAACTAGATGGATCTTCAGTTGGATCCAGCACCAATTTATTATATAAAAGATATTTTAGAGAAAAAAGGTCATCATAGGTCAGGAAACAATCCATGTTTCCAAGCTACTAAGTGAGACTGTTCAGTTTTTTGGATTCGCTTAAAAGGAACCGCCTTGAAACACATGGGAGCACACCTATTTCATTCGACGTCTGAAATACCTATTTCTAGGGAGGCTTCCCCTATAGTTGAGCAGTCCTGGAGAAAGATGCAACTTCTTTAATGAGGTGCAGTATTTGAGCTGCCATTTCATTCTGAAGCATCTCTTCTAGACTGAATCTGACTCATTCTACAGCTTTGCCCCTGAGCGCTCACCACTTCATAGAGCAATAATCCCTGCCTGCTCACCATGGAAAATATAACTTACCGGTAGTTATCACTGCTAATCAGTGACCCAGGAAAATAAACTCCTTTATTGTTAATGGGCATGCATTGTTGGGATATAGAGCACAAGGGTTTTACTTCAACTGGCTTCTCCTTGGTGTGTCCTTGGTGAAAGAAGCAAAAACGCAGAGAACAATTTAGAATACTTTGCACTTCTTTAATGGAAACACAGACTACAAGTTAACATTATGTTTCCTCCCATATTTCAAACCAACTTCCAGGATGATTTATGTAAACAGGAGACAGAATTTGGAATTTGTTCTATCGATTTCATTCTTCATTCACTAACAGGGTGATGTCATTGGATTCAATCTGTTGTAAAGCTGTCTTTGATTCACCAATTGAATTCTTAGTCATCTAGTTTTATAGAGGTCCACAAGGAACTTTAAAAAATATTAACTCATATCACATGCAGATTACAGATTAAATTATGACCCAAATAGCAATTGTTTGAGTATATTCTCAAATGTGGTATGATATCTAGTCTCCAAGCTCTGTGTATATTGGTATCTACAAAACATTCTGCAGTTGTAAGAAATTGCCTAGCTAGCCAATTTTATTAATCTTATTTAATGATCCAGTATTTTGCTTTTTTGTTTTTAATGAGCTTTTGGTCACATTAATTAACTCCTATCTCAGGTTGCTCTTGGTGTAAATCTGTTTTTTTGAGGTTTGTGTGTGTCTGTGTGTTTTTCTAATAAGTCATATTTTTTTATCTGGACACTTGAATCATTTCTTGTTAGTGATTTAGTATAGTCTTCTCAGTGATAATAGACATTGCATTTTGTGTTCCCATATAAACTGTAGAGCAAATGTTGGTCTGTCTATGCCAATTAGTGCTTATGTTGCTAGGTCACTGGTCAATTGAAACTGGCATCAATAGAACTTAAAAAGGTTTCTTTCTGATCAGACCTTCTGACATATCGAGTAAAATAATAGAAGTGCATAGCGATAACAACTAATACTCCTACCCTGGATTCAAACTACTCAGCAGTAAGAATTCATTTACAACCTGCAATTAATTAGAAAGAATATATTCTTAATTGTGGTCTGAATCTCCAGAGAATAAAGCTTTACTATTTCACTTTATTATTGATATATGTTATTTCTGATAATGTGATTTATCTTAAATTGATGCTTCAGATCACTGCATAGACACATTTTAAAAAGTCAGTAATGGATGGTTCTTATTGTCTTTAAGAACTGGGTGTATGAAGGATTTTTAAATCATTGTGTTTGTTGCTAATTTATATGTGAAAGTTAAAAACATACCATAGTATAGAATATTTCATTTTTTCTGTATTCACTTCACATTCTATTAATAAGGAAGTAGTTACCTTATTCTAATGAACTAAAAAGGCTCCAAAATGTTTGAATAAAATAGCTATACGCTAATCAGAACTGAAAAATGCAGTCAACTTTAATTATTTGCAAAACTATTGTTTTCCAATAAATAAAAATAATTACATTGCATAGCATATCAGCTCCACCTCTATTTTTGCCCCTTTTAGGAATTCTGGAGCCACTCCTCTTCTTGCCTGGAACCGCATGCCCCATTCCCAGGGATCACCATATCAGCAAAATCAGTATCAAGCTCCAGGGGGTTCAGGGGGACTCATGAATTACCCACAAAGGCCCAGTGATCAGAGGGAACGTGGAAGACAGGTAATTTTTTTAAAAGTGTGGTTTCTGTGTGGCCCCCTAAAGGGATAGGTTAAGAAATACTTTAAAAAGCGACATCTCAATTCTTCATTATGATAGGCGGTAGTGTTACCTTCCTGTATGTAATATAAGGCCATATTAGGTATGTTAAACATTTAGTATTTTACAAGATGCTTCAAAAATCCGATGAGTTAGTGATTTTATAATAAGCCAGAGAAACTTAACTATCATTAAAGTCATGTTAGTTACTGAGATATGGTTACTGTGACTATTTCATCTTTCTCATTTCATGAATATATTTTGATTGATGAATTAAGAATCTACTTAAATGCATCTGCCATTCCAAAATAAAATATCCAACTACTAGAAAAATAACTTGGGTGATAGAATCAGTTTACAACTGGCAGTCTGATTTTGAGGAGTAATCATTTTATACCAAAGACTATGCATAAGATGATTGTTAACTTATGCAAAGACTATGCATAAGATGATTGTTAACTTATGATGTTTGTTAAATCTATTATGCCAGCGAGGCTAGCTTTTTATTTATCTACTAGACAACAAAAGCCCTGTTGATTCCTCATTTCAGAGATATTTCCTTACCTAAACAGAGAAATAGAATGACTTAAGGGAGGGCAAAAAAGCAATGGGAGCAGGAGCAACTTCTGACTTCCTGCTGGCTTTCCAATTTAGTTTCTCTGTGGGAATCTGGCAGGAAGCATTGGAAATCTTCCTTTCCCTTTCCAGCAGGTAGATAAGTGTCTGCTGCTGTGTGGGGAAAGGAGCCAAGGGATTCCATGACTGGCTGGGAAACTGTCAATGAATGTTGAAAATGAAGATCACATGACCACAACAGCAGCCAGTAGCACTGAAGCAACCACAGCTTCCCCAAATTTCATTTCCTCAGAAGTCATAGGTTCCACATATAGGTCACGTTTTGCAAGTTAGCCCACTTAAGAGACCGTGGTTCAAAAATTGTTGCCCTATAATGTACCATTTCACTCTGTTAAAAGTCATGACAATGAGAATTTTAGTAGTATGTAGATAGATGATGGAACTACAAATCAAAACTATGCAGCCAGTCTTCAGTAAGCAAATGGATAAAACAAGGACTCTGATATTAAAAAGTTTTAATGCTAATAGGACTTCATAAGTTTCATAAGACAAATGCTGATTAACCAGAAATTAATAGCATAAAAGATCTTCAACCTTTCCCCTTCCTGCTGAATTTGCTTCTTAAACGTTTATTTTTTGAATAACGTTTTCATAATATGGATCCATGTAGCTAAATTTAGGATGATAAGTTCTTTCCAATACCATTTTGTAATCATCTCATATTTAAAATTGCATACTCTGAAAGAAAAATGTATTCCTAATCTTGATTTTCCCCCCCTGCTCACTTTATCCATTGACACTTCATTCCTAGCATTCAAACTTAGTAATCCAGTGATATCTCTGTCTTGCATGTATGCATTACAAGGATGACTACATGGAAGTACAAGCATATCAGCAATTTCTGCCTTGAACGTCTCAATACAGCACCTATTGAAATTGTAGCAAACTGTTGACAAGCTGCTATTCATGCATTTGGTAGAGATTTCTTAACCAGTCATAGGGGGAGCTGTCCAAATACTCAAGCAAGAATCACTGGGATATGGTTCAGAAGCTACTGTCTATGTCACATAAGATGCTGATGATGAAAGCTGAAGTCCTGTGAACACAAATACATCTTAGAGTTGTAGAGCATGCTAGCTTCTTCCAGTATCTAGAAGAGCTGATGTTGTGTCACTGGTTATCATTAACAGTTGCTTCCTGCTGGATGTGGAAAATGCAAAATTGAAAAATATAATCAAAATAATATTGATTGTTAATGACATATGTTGTTCTGAAGAATGTCAGGTTCTAAGGCTATCCTAAAGCTATGTTTTAAATGGAATGTTTTAAAATATTCTGGATAAAAAAATCCTAAACAAAAAAGGAGGTTGTATCATTTGGGTTACTAATAGATCCACAGTCAATTTGCTTGCTCTTGGATGGCAGTTGCTGCATCAGCAAGCTCACTGCATATTAGATTAAGTCCCCAGACCTTCTATTCAGAGATATCAACATTATTTAATGATCATGGTGTGAAATTACAAAACAAATTTCCTCAGAGCATTTATAGGAATATTTGCTACCATGAACCTGTTTTCATAAGAATTAAATATAATGACTCTCCAATTATTTAATACTTTCTTCTGTCACAGCTAAAATTATGATTTAATGGCAACTTTTGGAAGCAGTGAGGGGAAAAAATCTATAACTGAGGTTTTGTTAACTTGGATTTAGAAAAAAAATATCTAAGGATATAAAGTTAATGTTGGAAGAATTAATTAAATTGCATTTAATTAATCTTTGGAATTCACTACCAGTAGATGTTGATCAGGTTAAAATCTGGATTAGGCAAATTTACCAGGGGTGATAAGATTATTATTGGCTATTTATCACGATGCTAAACATTGCCTCCAGAATCAGATGCTGTAAACTTAATAATTGCTATTGCTGGAACAAACTAGTAAGAACTAGTTTTCAAGATATTCATAGGCTTTATATAGGTATTTAGAACAGGATACTAGAGTACACTGGACTGCATTTGCATTCTTATATGCTTATTTGCATTCTTATATGTTTATTTTGAATCAAACTTTCATTCTAAACGAAATAATGCAAAAGGTCAAAAACACAGCTGAAATACAGTGGGGCAAAAAAGTATTTAGTCAGCCACCAATTGTGCAAGTTCTCCCACTTAAAAAGATGAGAGAGGCCTG
>JANHFT010010337.1:471036-490027 GCA_032467955.1 Pseudoxenodon macrops | reverse complement strand
CATGACCCGGACAACAGAAAAACCCGGCCCGCGCTGTGCTACCGGGACTGTCTGAAGAGCCTGTAGGGCCAGGAGATGGTGTAGGGCCGTGTCCATGAGAAGCCCTACACCATCTCCTGGACATACAGGCTTTTCCGGATTTCTTGACCTCGGGCACTTGATGAAATACCTCGGGGGAGAGGAACTCCAGGGATAGGCCGAATCTTACCGTCTCCCTGACCCATGCGTCCATGGTGACTTTTTCCCATTGGCTGGCAAAGGCCAGTCGACCTCCAATGGGATAGGTTGATAGGTAGTCACTTCTGGCAATGGAAGGAACAATTCCCCCACCCTGGAAAGATCTCCTCGGGGGAAAGCACTGACCCCTACCTGCTCTTTCCTGAGGGGTCCCCTGCCTCTGGGGAAAGGATCTGGAAGATGTATAAAATCCCTGGCCCCTGTCCTGCCCTCAAAAGGGCGAACGGCGAAAGGAAGTCATTCGAAATTCAGCCCGTCTGGAGAGGGACGGCAATATCTTATGTTTGTCCCTTGTTTCTATTAAAAGGGGATCAAGGGAAGCTCCGAATAACTTCTCCCCTGAGTAAGGGGCAGAGGCCAGCTTCCATTTATGTTTGGCGTCCGCTTGCCATTGGCGGAGCCAGAGAAGCCTGCGGGAGGCGACTGAAGAGGAAATAGCCCTAGAAGCGAAGCGAGCTGCATTTAACGTAGCGTCCACTGAAAATTCTAAGGCTGCTAAGGACTTGTTAATGTCCTGATGGGCTCTACTGTCCTCCAGAGGAATCCTCCCCTGCAGTTACTTTATCCATAACAGGGTCGTCCTATTAAAGGAGGAGGCCACCGTGGAAGCCTTTACCGCCAGGCGGCTGCCTGGTGGGCTCTGACTAGTGAGTGTTCCAATCTTTTGTCTTCTGGTTTAAGAGCATCGAGAGGAGTGTCTGACAAAATCGAGGAAGAGGCAAGACCTGCTATGGGAGTGTCTGAGTTAAGCTATGGAAATCCTAGCCTGCTAAGGCGCTGATTCAAAGGAGCGCCGCCTTGGGCTTCTTGGGTCAGCGTGCTGGAGCAAATACACAGCCGCCACCCTCTTCCTCTGCTACTCTGCAGTCAGAGCAGACACGCAGCCTTTAGCGGGTTCGGGAGTCGCCCTTTGAACCGGATTGCCCTTTAAAAAGCCAATTCCCCGCTGTTTGCGGCTTCGAGCGAGAGTACCTCGCACTGGCACGGCTCTGTAATCAATTGCCGCCATGAGCCATTTAGCAGGTTCAGGCCGAGGCCCTTCTCGCTGGAAACATGCTGTGGAAGCGAGCACCGCCACACAGCCTTCAGCGGAATCAGGAGTGACTCCTTCGCGCCGGAATAATGGCAAGCCAATTTCAATTTAGTAAGGAAAAAAGGCCGAAATGGAATTAGAAGCTTTTAGTGAAAATAGTAACCAGTAATGAGAACTCACAAATTCATGTATAGTCCTGAGATCGGCTGAGTCTAAAAGTGGGGAGCATGACCAGAGGAGGCGTGTCGTTAAGCTAGCAGACTCAGTCCAATGAGAGAAGAGATGGAGTTAACCTGTTCCTGAATGCTATCTCCACTCACCAAGGAGAACAGAGCAGTCATTAACTGAGGATTACCTATATTAAGCTTCTATTAATAATTCACATCCATTTTATTTTGCTAGGGATCCAGGATCTGTTAGAATCAGTTTGATTTATTCAAGATTCACTCATGTTTTATGCATATACATAGGTTTATAATACATAAGGCTATCAAATTTTTAAAAGTTGGTATTTGAATATACATTTTGAAATTCTAAGAATCAAAACTAGTTTGGGTCAGGTGGTCAGCCAGCTTAAAAACTCTATTGGAAATAAAGTATCTTAGGGATTTGACAGTTCTGTTGCATCATAAAAGGAAATTAAATAAACAAAAACCAGCTTTCCACCAACCATCACAGTATACTGTATGCACAATAGTTAGGCAAGTGGGTATTTTGACCATATCATCATATGCATATTTTCCACCTCCAAGCTATACAAACTTGTGGGTATAATCAGGTGATATGTATTGTGTAATGAGGGAGGATGTGTCCTAAGTAGATCAACACTCTATATAAAGGTGTGCATAATTATTAGGCAACTTATTTTCCTCAGGCAAAATGGGCCAAAAAAGAGATTTAACTGACTCTGAAAAGTAAAAAATTGTAAAAGGTCTTTCAGAGGGATGCAACACTCTTGAAATTGCTAAGATATTGGGGCTTGATCACAGAACCATCAAACGTTTTGTTGCAAATAATTAATAGGGTTGCAAGAAACATGTTGAGAAAAAAAAAAGACATACATCCCAAAGATTTGAGAAGAATCAAATGTCAGGCACCCATTATCTTCCAGTGCTGTCATATTCCAGAACTGCAACCTATCTGGGTAAGCCAGAAATACAAGGTGTTCAGTACTCAAGAGACATGGTCAAAGCAAGGAAGATTGAAACTGATCACTACTGAACAAGACATATAAGTTGAAATGGCAAGTCTAGGCCAAGACAGACTTTCATGGTTTTATGGACTGATGAGACGAGAGTGACTCGATAGACCAGATGGATGGGCCCATAGCTGGATCAATAATGGGCACAGAGCTCCACTTCGACTCACGACACCAGCAAGGTGGAGGTGGGGTACTGGTATGGGTTGGTATTATTAAAGGTGAGCTAGTTGAACCTTTTCGGGTTGAAATGGCCTCAAACTAAACTCCCAAACCTACTGCCAGTTTTTAGAAGACAAGAAGACTTTAAGCAGTGGTACAGGAAAAAGTCTGCATCTTTCAAAAAGACCATGATTTTTATGCAGGACAATGCTCCATTGTATGCATACAAGTATGAAAGAATAATGACATCGCTCTTTTTCACCTGACCTAAACCCTATTGACTTTCTTAAACAGGAGATTTACGTTAACGGAAAACAGCACACCTCTCTGAACAGTGTCTGGGAGGCTGTGGTTGCTGCTGCACAAAAAGTTGATAGTTAACAGTTCAAGAAACTTGACAGATTTCATGAATGGAAGACTTGACTGTAATTGAAAAGAAGGGTGGCTATATTGGTCACTGATTTATTTTAAATGTCAAAAATGTTTATTTGTACGTTTTCAGTTATTATTCTCAAGTGAGATGGGCAAATGTTCGTTTTTCATTTAGTTACATAATAATTCTGCATACTAATAGTTGCCCAATAATTGTGCATAGATAGATATTCTCCTAAGAAAGCCAAAACCGTACTTTTATTTTCTTAAATATTTAGATTTGAAGTTTATTAACATTTTGGATTGACCGAGAACATATAGTTGTTCAATAATAAAATTAATCATCCAAAATACAACTTGCCTAATAATTGTGCACACAGTGTACATTTGTATACTGTTTATAAACAAGTGTTTGTAAAAATGAGACTTGGGGGCTATATGTGGATTTCCACCTAGGAGTTAAGAGGCATAGGAGAAATAATTACCTTGCTCAGATGCTACTTCTTCTTTTGTCCATATAGATTGTGGGCTTGAAGAATTTTTACCTCTTCTTGAATAGTAATTCTGTACATCAGCTGGTAAAGTCTTTCTTACAGCCCAGCTTGATGCAGATGTCCATCCAGATCTATCAGCAGGTGTATCAAAAGTGAAATCTTGTTCTGCTTTACGTTTGAACGGGTGATGTTCTGGAAATCTCGAAGTTTCATTACCAGAACTATTTGCATTCCTTGAGTGGGCTTTCCTATTTTGCCAGCGACTTTCAGCCTGCTCTCCATATGTGAAACCACCTCTGCCAGGGCTGCCTCTGCCACGGCTGCTTCTGCCACGATTTGAATTCCAACCTGAACCATAATTTCCACTCCACAAAGTCCCTGAATCATTGTGCCTATTTCCTTCCCGTGGCTGATTTTTAAAATTCTCTCTTTCTCTATTCCTTGTTTCTGGAACTGAATTTATTCTTTCCATCACCCAGTCTGGATAATCCTTTCTGTACTGATCAGAAGAACTCTGCATATCTGCATCTTTATTTACACTATCTATTTCACTTTTCATACACTCTGTTTGTTTCTGCTGTTCATTTCTTTTGTATCTATCACTTCCTCTGGGGCTTCTCCAATTATCATTTGTCCATCTTTCCTTCCATCGAGGTGGTGAATAGCCATCCCTCTCATTTCTAGGTAATGATAGCCCTTTACTTCTTGGCCTAGATCTGGACCTGGATCGAGATCTTGATCGTGACTGTGACCATCTCCTCCTACTTCTCCCTCTTTCATTATCTCTTCTAAATTCATTTTTATCAGTAGCTCTGTCCCTACTGGGAGATCTGTGCCGCGGAGGTGATTCCTTAGCTTGCGTCCGAGAAGATCTTACTCCATCTTTGATATAATCGTTTTTTTGAGAGTTGATTAAATTATCCTTTCTGGGAGAACTCAGCAGTGACTGTTTCTCTTCTTTCAGACTATCTGTTCTGGGAGAACTGGATGGAGATGTTACAGAATTTCGTTTAGGAGATTTGGATAAAGATCTCTGACTTTCTTTGAAAATATCCCTTTTGGGAGATTGAGACATTCTACCTTCCCCCACAATTTCCTTGTCAGGGGATGGGGATTGAGATCTTTTCCCCTCTCGCTTGGATGGGGACCAAGTGGTTGATGGAGAATGAAATCGTGATCTTCTGGTTCGTGTCTTTTTATCTGTGAAACTTTCTTTTGCTTCTTTATCAGAATTTGAAAATGTTACAGAATGTTTAGTATCATTTTGTAAGAAATTTGCTTTCTGCTCTACATTATCATTTGCTAATAGTTGGTCAAGCTGAGATGCATTCTGATTACTATTAAATGAATCGTATTCTATAGATACTATCTCACTGTCATCTTTGTTAAAGTGTTTAATATCTCCAGTACATATCTTGGGTGATATATTAGTTTCAGTTTCCGCTTTATCATTTTCAAAAGACAGATTAAGTTTATTCTCTGAGGAAACATTTATTAATAAGTCATTATTATTTAGATATTCATTGGTTATATATACATTTGATTCTCTTTTTTCAATTTCAACATCTTGCACACCTAAAGAATACAACGGTACTTCACTTGAGATATTATCTAGTGGCTCCTTGACTATTTCTTCTGTGAATTCAGTTATGGGTTTCTCCAGTATTCCAGCTATTGCTTCAGATTCCAGTTTTTCCTGGAATTCATTTCTGGTACCAGCCAATAAATTATCTGCTACTGGAACAGATTCTGTTCCTCCTAGCAACTCATGTCTAGAAACAGCTGAAATATCATCTACTATTAACATGCATTCTGTTTTCCCCAATTCTTTCCCAAGACTTTCTATTATTTGATGTGTTACTGCCAGAGGATCCAATTTTGTTGGCAATTCAATACTGGGGATATCTAGTTCTAGAGACTGATGAATAAATGTAATATTATCATCACACAATTGTTCTCCAGAAATATTTAAATGCTGATCTTGCTCAGCAGTATTTTTATAATATAACTTGTTTTCAGTTTCAGTGTCAACTTTTTCTTCACATTTTTCAGTGTTTCCCTCTAGAGGGAGCAAAGGAAGACCCTCAACACAAGAACCAGCAGCTTTTTCTAAGGCAAGTGAAGAAGGATTTTGAACATAAGAACCAGTTTCTAAGATATCCAACGTATCTTGCCCTTCATAACAGTATTCCTTAGGTTTCTTCTTATATGCTACATAGGAGTTTTCTAAACTATTAGAAGATTCAGTGTCAACATCATTTTTATGAGTAAGGTCAGAGGTGCTATTTTCACTATCTGCTACGTTGCCTTTGTCTAATAGCAAGGTTATCTCTGTCTCATCAGGTTCATCAAAATCTATATTACTAGATTCTTTTCCGTAACGCCCAGAACTTCTTAGTTTCTTTTTAGCCAAAGGTTCCTGCTGTTTAACATTTCTTTTAGCTTTCCGTTTGGAGGTTAATTTCTCCAATTCCGTAAAAGAAACATTCACAAATGAGCTACCATCACCACTGGCCTCATATCCAGTGTTACTGGATTTTGGTGAACTCTGACACTGATATGAAGTTTCTGTTTTAATATTTCGGGTAGATCGTCTTCTGGGAGTAGTATCTGAAACCTTCCTTTTTGTTCCTCTTGTGCCAGTAGTACTGGAAGTCTGTTTTTTTTCTTCTCCTTCATGGACACATGTAACAACGTGTCCTGATTTAGAAGATCCTAATATTTAAATAAAAACATTTGTTTTGACACAGTAAAAACAATTATTATTTTAGAAATACTGACAAATTATTCAGTGAGAACAAATTCAATTATTTTATAATTACTGTAAATTGGTTATTTTATAGTCTTTAAAAAAAAGAAAAATTACATTACTGTTTAATGTACAGCCAACAAAGTCACTAAACATCACTTTAGCTGATGTTAACTATCCTTTGAGCTCCTCTCATATGGGTACCAATAGCAATAGCATTTAGACTTATATACTGCTCCATACTGCTTTACAGCTCTCTCTGAGCTGTTTACAGAGTCAACATATTGCCCCCAACAATCTGAATCCTCATTTTATCAACCTCGGAAAGATGAAAGGCTGAGTCAACCTTGAACTGGTCAGGATTGAACTGCTGGCAGTCAGCAGAATTAGTCTGCAATATTGCATTCTAACTCACCACTACAGTATAAATCAATCACAAATGTAAATACAGGTAATCCATGAGTTACGAGCGTTCCATTAGTGAACATTCGAAGTTACGTGATAAGCATCCCCTAGTATTTATGAACAAGTCCCGAAACTATGAATATTGCAGCACGATGACAGTTGTTTGCTCTTACGAACAACTGCAGGGGCCTGTAGATACTCACCTTATGATGATCTAGAGAGTCTTTGCTTTCTTGGCCTTTGGTGTGTAAGCAGAGAAGTACTAAAGTACTGCAAAATCACACTAGATCAGTAGAGAACGCACACTATTGATCTCACGTGATTTCATGGTACTTTAGGCCTCTGTTTGGAGTGTGACTGTTTGAGGTTGTGGACAGGTGTCTTTTATACTGATAACAAGTTTAAACAGGTGCCATTAATACAGGTAATGAGTGGAGGACAGAGGAGCCTCTTAAAGAAGATGATACAGGTCTGTGAGAGCCAGAAATCTTGCTTGTTTGTAGGTGACCAAATACTTATTTTCCACCATAATTTGCAAATAAATTCTTTCCAAATCAGACAATGTGATTGTCTGGATTTGTTTCCACATTTTGTCTCTCATAGTTGAGGTATACCTATGGTGACAATTACAGGCCCCTCTCATCTTTCTACAAGATAAACTCTTTATCCTGCTTTTGTTTGTATTTGCCACAGATTTTTAACTAAATGAAAAAAAAAGCTGCATATGTGGAGTTGATTGACTTAATGAGTCTAGACACGCAAAAATCAGTTAATTTAAAATTAACTTATGGCAGCCTTGGAAAGAGTGCTTTATGGCCTGTAAAAGTATTCCAGGAATGGTAACCATGCTCCCCTCCCCTAAGATCCCATGACTACATTTCAGGAACTGTGCAACTGGCTTGTATGTATGACTGGTTGCAGCATCCATGCTCACATGACTGCACTTTGCAACTTTTTTGCTAGTTTCCAGTTGAGTTTTCTTGTGGGAATCTGGAATATATTTCACTATTTATTTATTAAACAAATTTATATGGCCACCCAACTTACACATAGGTGATTCCGGCAGGATTGAATCATTAAGTGATTCACTTAACAACAATCATAAAATTGGTTTTAAAAAATCAGGTTTAATCACACGGTTGCTTCTGCTTACAACCACAACTTAAATCAAACTCCAGTCCCAATTTTGGTTGTAAATCAAAAGCTTCTTGTATAAACAACATACTTATCATTCAGATGGTCCTTGCTTAATGACAACTCATTCAACAATTGTTTAAACTTGCACTGAAGGTAAATGAATGGTACTTACAACCAGTCCTTGGACTTCCAGCCTTTGCAGTCATGTGTCCACAATCTAGGCACTTGCCTTGTGCCTCTCAATTATATCACAATTTCCTGCAGTCACATGGTTGCCATTTGCAAATTCTTTGCCAGCTTTCAACAAATAAAGTCAATGAGAAAGTTTTCAGGGGAATGCAAATGACAACCATGTGACTGCAGGACATTCTGATTTATAGACCTGCAGTGATTCATTTAATGACAGCAACCGGGAGTGCTGGAATTGCCTTCACGAAGCAGTGCCGTCACATGATAGAGTGTTTTATGACCATGTCACTTAGCAACCGTAATTGTCCCAATAGTTGACATTAACTGAGGACCATCTGTATTTCCTTGTCTTTGCTTGTTGCATTACACAATAATAAATATTTGGTTTGGGGTGTCACTTTTGGGTAAAAGCTGGGAATTAATAAAATAATACTGTATTATTTATTTTTTCAGGGTTATGGAAGACCTTACCCATTGCCACCCTCGTCCGGAAGATACAACTGGAATTAGGCTTCTGCCACTTTCCACTCTTCTTTTTATAATCATATAGATCACCTGGATAATTTTTGGGTGGATAAGCTTTCTTTTTAAGATGTGTACATTTTTACCAGTAAGATTTGATATTATGGCTGTGTTGATTTACAATTGTACTTCAGAATAGGAGCAAATGTTCTGATCTGATGAAGAAGGAGTACAGGTCTGTCTTTACCGAGAATAGAGACTTTATTACATTATATTGCCCAATGCTGTTCACATCAGGATTTCCATTAGCGCATACACCAGAGAATGCATTGTTAAGGAAAATAGCATTGGAAACATACATACAAGTTATGTAACTGTGGACCTTGTCTTGCAAAGCTTCAGCATAAGAGTTCATCGGTATTTCTTTTAAAATGCTTCATTTTAATTTCTTCCTTTAAGATATGGTTATTGAATTTCCCAAGTAAATATTTCAGCTTTTATAGCATCATGTTGTTTATTTCATATTGTAGCATTAAAAAGAATAGGAATTCTTAGGTGTAGCCCAATCAAGATTGTATTTTATCAGTTTACATGAAAAAATATGAATTGGTGAATTTTATACACAATAATTTTATGTACTTTTTTGTCTACTCCAGTCAAGAACAGTGCGTGTGAGCCTTAAGTTTATCTAAATCTTATCTTGCTTAATGGCATTTATACTGCATGTATATACAAATACAAAGGTGAATAATATGTGGTTGCCATATATTGCTGAATTACTATTCCAATAACTAGAACTACATGGCCAATACTGAAAAACGTTTTGTTTCTGCAAAAATCTGAAATTCCTGTTTGTCCACTAAACATTATCCAAAGCCTCAAGGTACACTATTAGTTTACACATACCTTCTTTCAACAAAAAGCTTCTTGGCAGAACTACAGAGAGGAGCACAAGATAATTCTATATGGGACACATTAGAGAAAGATACTGTAAATCCAGTAACAGAGTTGAATTGCACAGTTTTTTCAAGAAAGCATTGAAAATAACTCTTAAAAGTTAGAAGAAATTGCATATTTGGGCTTATTTGTATGTTCTCTTTCAATAGTTTTTCCTTGTATCTGTAAATGAGCTGTCAAACGTCCAGGATTAAGAGCACTGTGGTGCCACTTCTAAGTGCAGCATACTTTGATATATTTTGAGATAACCATCTAAATTAGCTATTGAGAAATTGAATGATGAATATGCACTTTGCCTTCTAATCCTTAGCACAGATTTAATTTAAAAATGAAGAGTTTTAACCCAGGTCCCAACAGAAATGGTAAGGAACTCCTAATTTTAAAAAATGCTTCATATTTTTCTAGGCCTAAAGGGATAGAGTTCTTTCAAATTGAACTCGACTCCTGGGACTTAATGGCCTTGGTTCAAGTCTTATAATTTTATGGGATGATACAATGAATTTTACTGATATTTTTTTTTAAACTATATAGAAAATGGGCTGAGAAGAAATCTATTCAGACAAAATAATTCCATTCTAGCATCTCTAGATTCCATTCATTCCCCTTGCTTGTTTGATTTAAAAGTTTAAATGTATTTAGGATAGAACTAGAATTAAATTGTCATTCTGTGTTATAGGAATTGCTGACACGTTTGTAGCATTGGAATAGTATTCATCTGTAGAAATAATTTTTAATATTTGAAAACAACTACAGCCACTCTTTGTTTAGCAACTACCTCAGGAAGTATTTGTCAATAATAAAAAGAAAGTCATTTTCTGACTAATGCACACACTTAAATCAAATTTCTGTTCCTGGCAATGCATGCCAGAGTTGAGAATAATGCTGGCATAGCTGCACAAGAGAATTTTATATTTTACCTGAATGAGACAGCAATCAACAATCTTCACAACATCTCTTTCTCTCTCATTCTTTTAACAACTATTTTGCTTAGCAACAAAGAACTGATTGCAGTTGTGAAAAAGAAGCAGAGAAGATGTATATACAGTTCCACTGAAATACTTAGAAATGCAGATACTTGCAATTTGAAACAGATAAACTAATTTTGTCATAAGATGAAAAGGAGTGAAATACATAGGTGATTATATGCTAATTTCTGGACTAGCATATGTTGCTTACTTTGAGTAGAGAGACATAAGCACTTATATGCACAATCAGTGTTTGCTATCTTCAGCACTTACTATAGGATAGCATATTTATGAACACCATGGAAGATATGAGCCAATAAAAATGGCAACATTTCTAATATTGTACTTGTTGAATCAGAATAATGGAAGCAGGGCTGAATTCAAATATTCACCATTTCTCATTTGTACAAATGTCAAAACAGTTTCTTGGATAATGCTATAAAACAACCCAGTAAAAAGACCCTAAATGTTAGTTGGGAACCACTGCACAGAAAAGTTAACACTGAAAAAATGCTGCCAGGGACAGATAAATCCCCAGGACAGGCATCCTGAACACATTTATGTTCTTAAGAAAAATGGACTATGTAGGTGAACAAAAGTTTCCTCCACTATTCCAACAATCACTCAGCCTTTTTATCTTCTGTATTTTTCCTATTTTTGAGATAACATAAGCACTTCACCTTTGCTATTAAGAATCCTGGCCATTGTGTACAAATGACTATACTAATCTCCACCATTCTGGAATAAGATATTCTTTTAGACAACTTGGAAGTCTAAACTTGGAATGTTTACAGTGAAGGCTAGGGAATAGAGGATGGAGCGAAAACAGCACAATCTGCCAAAGGCTCTTGCCAAAACAATGCAGGTTGATAGCAATTAATTAATTAATTTCTTTCTTGTTGCCAACCTACACGGTTGTCTGGGAGAGATATGCCTACAAAGAAAGTGTGTTTCAAATTACAAGGAACCTCTTGTTTCTGGAATTTCGTTCCAGGAAACCTATGAAGGAGCAGATTTTAAGAGAAAGACTAGAGACCTGTGCATTGTGCAAACAAGGCTAAAGATCCAGTAGAATTTGTTTTCTGTCCTAAAGCTTTAAGAGAATCTTAAATCATACCCTATTGCAATAATGAAAATATTGAGGCTAAGACTTCTGCACGTATCTATAATATTCATTTATGTAGTTGAACTAAAATGTTTGCATTCACATATAAACTAATAACCGAAGTTCCCATCTGTCATTCAGAGCGGCTACGTGAGTAGTACAAATTATGGGACTAAATATGTCGTGAATGGGCGATTTCAAGATGCCATGGCAGCAAACGGTTTGCTATATACGTGCGGTCGATGGAAAGCAGCAACCAGCCGCGCCGCTCACAGA
This sequence comes from Pseudoxenodon macrops, assembly GCA_032467955.1. Taxonomy (NCBI): domain Eukaryota; kingdom Metazoa; phylum Chordata; class Lepidosauria; order Squamata; family Pseudoxenodontidae; genus Pseudoxenodon; species Pseudoxenodon macrops. Next base: position 478,286 of record JANHFT010010337.1, on the reverse strand, counting down.
AGAGCGCGCCTTAAGACGAGTTACCCTTTAGCTGTGGACTTTCCAAATAACCTTTCACCAAGAAGTGGTTTTTGCCAGGAGTAAACCGACGTTCTCGTCTTCAGTCTGGCCTCTTCAGGGCTCAGGATGGCCTGTAGCCCCCACCGCCGTTCTTCTTTAACACCCTGATTTGCGACCCAGCGGTGACTGGACTTTCCCGCCAAAACCGATCACTTCCAGAGATGCGCGCTTTCTAATTCCCGCCGCCACGATTGGCCCAGCAGCCCCGCCGATACCAAGAACGCTTGCAAGGGAATGGGGCCAATTTGGAGGGGGCTCCGCTTCCTTTCTGCCGCCAGGGCCTCTTTGCTGACGGAGCTGACGGTCCTTGAGTGGCTGGGCGGCCATCGAGGTCTTCCCATAAAGAAGGCTGCCGCCTCCCTCTGTGGGAGTCTCGTCTCCCCACCCATCCCCCGCGCGCTGTGGCCCCGAGAGTTGCAGCGGACTTGCGTCCATCGCTGCAGAGGAACTTTGGGAGGTTCTTTGTTCCCACTTGAGACCCCTTCCTCGCCGGGCCGCTCCAAAGACACTTATCCCCCTCTTCAGATAATGAGCTCTGCGAAGGCTGCCCGGCTTGTCTTCGCCTTAAAAGCCTGGCGAGCACTAATTGCCGGAGAAAAACCCTTTCTTTCAAACGCTCTGAAAAAATGCTGCAGCTGAATGGGTGGAAAGCTTTTCCCTGGGCTTCGTGAGAAGGAGAAGTGCTCGCGGCTCTCCGCAACGGGCCGGCTTTGCTTTTCATTAGAAGGGCCTTTAAGTTTGAAAGCAAATTAGGAAGAAATGCTTAGGGGAGGTAGCTATCGAGGTTTCGCTTGCTTGCTTGCTTGCTTGCAGAGAAAGGCGTGGAGGCTACTGATTTCAGTAGTGGCAGCCTAAACTGCCGGTATAAGGGACGGGACCTCGGTTCTAGTGCGGGATTTACCAGTCTGTCTGTGGGCTTCATCGATTTCAGATACGTAGTTAAATTGGCGGCCATATAACATACCGGTTTGCTAAAACGAGGAGGTCTTTGCGCAAAACAGCTCTTGCCTTCTCAATCCAGCGTCCACGTCCTGGGCATTAAGAATCCTTCCGGGTTTTTTGGGGTTAAATGTACGAAACCACTAGGATTAAAATTAAACTTTTAGACCCCACGTAAACTGTAAAGCTATTGTGCGGCTACTGTAATAGCCATTATCATTTTGAATAAACTTAGTTTTAAACAAAATAGTTTCTTAATAAGATTTTTTTTAAAGCACCACTCAGTTTCGCTATTTTCTCACCTTTCCATCTAGCTTGTTATAATTTTCTTTTCTTTTTTTAAACCACGTAGGAATTAAGATGCTTTTTTATAGCTTGGGATCTACCAATGTATTAGGCACCAGAAAATTATTCGACGTCTCCATTCCTTCAAGTTCTCGAAATGGAAAAAGCCTTGAAAAGAATTTCTACTTAAAAGTAATACCTTCAAAGCATTTAAACTCTATTGTCTGCTGTGAAGTTTTGCTGCTCAAATGTTCACCGAGCCCGGCAGCCCTAGCCCACCTGCACCTCATTCTTGCCAAGCAAACTCTTCTTTACAATGATTTTCGGCCTGCCTATGTAAATAAGATTGGGCTAATGAGCTACAGTACTCCTTTCAAATAAAAATCTTGCAATTTTGAAAACCTCGCGCCTTCCTAAGTTTAGGTCTCTTCTGAATGGACGGGGTGGGGGACTTATTTCAAGCTTTGGTCTGCTGAAATGTATATTCTCACCTGTTCTGTTATTGGGTTCAATGGGACTACTCTTTGAACCATTTTAGCAACGTTCCCTAAGCAGAGCGCTAACTCAGATTGTTTCCTTTGGCAAAAACAGGTGAGAGGAGATCATCTTCTCACCTGTTTTTGCCAAGGAAACAACTGAATCCGACATGATAAAATGCTAAGGAACAGGCTCCGGGATTCATATGTAGCCCAATCCAATTCCCCCAACACTATTTAGAAATTTGTTCCACAGAGAATTGAGATTGACGCCAATTCAGCCATATTTAGGAAATAAAAGCCATGCTGCAATCTCATGCTTACTCAGGAGTAACTATCTCCAAGGAACTTCGTTCTTGGCAAATGCGCATTATATCTTGAAGTTAAGATTCCCTGCTGTTTGTTTTTTTTCCCCTACAGTCTTCTCTCTCCTCCTTTAATAGTCTTTACTCTTTAATATTAAAGAAAAGTATAGTTAGTAAAAGAAGACGGGGCAGGAGACCTTACATCTTTAATGCACAATTTAGGTAGATGAGTTGGTCAGAAAAAAGTGAGCAACTTCCTTACTACACAAGAAAATACAGTGATGTTCTTAAGTAAATAGCTAAACTATGATTTGTCCATCATTTATTCAACATAATAAATACAATAACAAAAGGGCAATGGAAAAAAGATAATTAGACTACAGCACAATCCTACATGTGTCTATTCAAAAGAGATCCTGTTGCAACCCAGTAAGGTTACCTCCAGAGTATATAGAAATAGAGGGTTAAATTTAGATTGCAATATTAGCATGATTACTCAGAAATAAATTCCACTAAGTCCAACCAGTCTTTCTCCTAGAAGTCATTGGAACTTAGACTAAAGCTATTTAGAACTGATGCGTGCGATTTGCAAGCAAGTATTTTTCAAAGAAAATTTTACCCAGAATAGTGCAGCCCTGTATTTATTTCAAACAAACCTCAAAGTGTATAATCTGGTGCAATTCTATGAACAGTATTCCTCTTGAATTGATATTCGGTGTTCAAACCTCAAGATGTTGAAGTATATAAGGCATTTGATCACTTGTATGTGGACTAAACTTTTCCAATAAAATTAGTTCATCTTAGAATAATTTGGTCCTACTACAAATTCCAATTAATTGTACTAGTTCCCAAACCCGAGTTTTACACGATCCCCCCAGAATGATTACAAGGAATAAAGTTCTGCTGTGATCCATTGCTTTTACTTCTGAAAAGGTTAACAATCCAAAAGCCTTCAAAAAGACACAATCCAGGGAATTATATTTTAAAATCCACTATTTTTAAGTGAAATTCTAAGCATTTATACTCCAAAATTAAACCTCATTTAATACAATGGAACTTCCTCTCAGGCAAATATTATCATATCATATCATATACTTTTATTTGGAAACTTAAACAAAATATAAGACAAATGCATCTGAAATTTTGGTGGTGTGCCCTGGCCACTTCTACGTTATTTCAGTGGAACTGGTTCCTGCTGTCTGCATATTTGGAAGTAAATATCACTACTCTGAACTAAAATATTTCTCCCCGACTTTTTACTCATCTGAATCAAGGTCTCATCAAACCTCCCACCTGCATCCTCTAGCCTTGTGTTTCCATGGACTCCATGTTCCCTAAGGCACATTCCAAAGGGAATTTTTTTCCTTCACTCACTTGAAATGAATGGGAGCTGGACAACAGCTCTGGAGTTGTTTTCTTTAAGTTCCTATGCTGAATCACCTAACCTAGAAGAAAAATATATTTAAATCAGCAACAAAAATGCTTTGGACTATGGTCCCATTAGGATTTGCAAACTGGAATATTAAAGGATTATAGGCTGCCCTCATATACCTGAAACCGAGACTTTCACGGAAATGGGGGAAATTCTGATCTTTGGTGTCTCCCTTAATTAACGTTTCCATAGAATAATTTCTTGTTTAAAAATGTTTAAGTAGTCCTGATATTCCTAATATTTGCATGAATTCCACCAATCGCTTTCCTAACTAAATCATGAGTAGATTCTGATTCTGATTTTACTTTATTCAATTTGTATTCATCTCAAGGTGGTCAAAGTGATCAGCCAAACCTTTTTTCATGTATTAAAAATATACATCTCAAAACAAATGGAATTGCAACTCCCCTAGGAAAAAAATATTGTTGGTTGTTCCGGATCAAACAAAAATTATTATTCAACAATTGTGTGACAATTAAGACCAAATCGATCATAGAAACCCGATTAGGAAATACCTTCATTTAAAATATATACGTAATGACTGACAATATTTTGTAAAAGCATTGCTTGGGGCCAGATCAAGGTGCAATGTGGCTGTAATCTTGCACATAATTGTATAATTGTATCCTGCAGAGTTTAATCGGATTTTAAACAGCCCCTCCCAAAAAGCAGTCTTCCGAACTACCCCAAAGTAAACCTTCCTGGATTCATTTATCCTACAACATGAGTATAAGATAGCAGCCTAACTATTGTCACTAATTTGAGCTTTTTGTGGTATAGGACTTTATATTCATAGAATCTGTTTCTTAGGAGGGCAATCTGAGAAAAACTCATGCAAAAGTGTTTTCCGTTTCCTCTTCAGCCTCTCACGCAGTTTGCATTTTGGCCAATTCCTTCTTTTTTCTTGATTTGTTTTCTACACTTCCAGTTAAATAATTCAAATATTTTTTAATGATTCTGCATCCTGTCAACACTATACTTTTTCCTTCGATTAAGAAATCACTTCGCAATTCAATCATTTTTACAAGCATTAAAGTTTAAAATGATTAGAGGTAGGTGCGCCCTTTAGCGAAGTTTCTTCGGGCTCTTTCTTAGCTCCTTCTGCAGGAAAGCTCCTTGCCGCATTGAACCTTTGATAAGAAATCCACAGGGAGGCAACGTTAGATTTGCTAGGGACGATTTCATCTTCGTTATTAGCCCATTTGCCTTTTATTGGAATGAATCGTAGTTTGCAATACAGTTGATGTTTGTCAGTAATACAACCGAATCCCTACTTTATAATACTTAACAATAACATCTTTGTTATTTTTTTCCTCTCTTAAATCTGAACCCGAGATTCCATGTTTAAAAAAAAAAAACCCACAATTGCCGGGGTGCTACGATACAAGTAGGTCTCCTCCCCTCCCTTCTCCTCTCTGCGAGTGTCGCCCCTTCTCTTTTGTGAAAATGGCGGATAATGTTCGCCAGTCGACCTTGAGTTACAATTCAATCAGCTCTCAATCAGCAATAATGAGATTGCACTTAAGGGGTTCCCAGATAAAATTATTATTAGCATTATTTGTAGTTCGGTTTGATTCACCCGAAGTAAAGCTGCACTTCAGGAGACGGTTGTTGATCTTGTTTAGTTGCCTTTCTCAGCTTAGGTGCGCAGGGAAACCTTGCTCCAGCCGACATCTGGGGTTGTTACCCTCTCCACTCCGGGGACCGTCTGGGGGGGGGGAAACGGGGCCTTTCCCCCTTCCCTGAAGCTGTGGAGAGGGACCTACTGTACAGAGCACCTAAGAACGTTCCCCACCGGTTTGTTGGTTTTGACACTTGGCCACTGAAGGCCCCGCGTGGGTCGCCGCGTCTGCTGGCTCCGGGTGGCCAGAGCAGCTGAGGGAGGCGGGTGGGCGGGAGGACTGGCGCGGGAGAAGAGGCCCTTTTTCCTCTGCAACGCCCAATTTAGCTGGGAAGATTCTCTGCCGAGGATGAACCCCGAAGGGGAAGAAAGAAGCCAGGGGAGCCGTCGATCCCGGACGGCAATACTAGAAGGAAGAAGAGCCGCCTCGACGATCCGCTGGGGAGGAGGGCTTATTACCACGTCCGCCCGTAGAGCAAGCTGGCATTGACCAGGCCGCCGCTATAATCGACAGCAGCCGCGTCCATCTGTGCCAGAGAGCTGACTTGGCCGTGCAAGGAAGGGGGGCTGGGAGACATCTCCTCCAGGTCCGGGGCTTGGCCCAGCGAGGTCCCTTGCGTCTGCGGGTGCTGCTGATGCTGAGCAGCGCTCCCGCCTGCCCCGCTGCTGCCACCGGCCCCGGGAGCCTGGGCGGCGGCGGCGGCGGCTGCGCTGTGCGGACAGGGCTTGCCGTCCTTGACCAAGACGGGCACCGCCACGCGTCTCGGAGAGGCCGCTTGTGTTGGGGCCGGCGGCTGGCACAGGCCGGGTCCCTCCGGAGGCTGTTGCTGCTGCAGCTGCTGAGCCGCCTTGTCTTTGGCTTGCCGCTTCATCTTGTAGCGGTGGTTCTGGAACCAGATCTTCACCTGGGTGGGCGTGAGATGGATTAGGCTGGCGAGGTGCTCCCTCTCGGGCGCCGACAGATACTTCTGCTGCTTGAAGCGCCTCTCCAGTTCATAGACCTGGGCCTGCGAGAAAAGCACCCTCCTCTTCCTCCGCGGAGTGGCGTGAAGACCGGGGGCCATGGATTTGGCAGCCTCCGCGATTCCTGACAGAGCTCCCATGCCGGCCATGTTCATGGCCCCGGAGGGCCCCATCAGCCTGGAAACTGAGCACACAGGGCACAAGTTAAAAGAAGTTCTCTCCAAGGCCAAGAAGCCTGAAGACAGAGGCCAGCGGTCATAATCACAGGTGGCATTTTAAAATAACGTTAATATTAGCTGTTCCCGTCTAAGACAAAAGAGGACCCTCTTTTCCTCACCACCCGGCCCTGGGAATCGCTGAACACGTCCAACAATTCTCCTTTTCCCAACTCCCAATTGGTCCCCAAACTCGGGATTTTCTCGTCCAAGTTTGGGAAAAAGACACTTGAGGAAGAACATTATCCCAAAGAGGGCTTCATATGGGACGCCCTTCAGAGCACACACCTCCACCACCACCCCCGGCAAAGAGAACCCCCCCAGCTGATCCAGTCCCTCCCTCTCTCGCCCCTCCCCGCTTACTCGTAGGGTACCGGGGATCCGGGTTGGCTCCATACCAGCCGGAGGCTGCTGTGCTGCTGCGCACGCTGTCTGGATAGGACGCCAGGTCGCCCACGTTGGCCAGCCCGCCGTTGCAATAGCCAGCCACTGAACCGTGAGCGAATTGCGAGACCCCCGCGTGGGCCATGGGGTGGTAGGCGGCAGTATTATGGCCTGCCATGGGGTGCTGCTGCTGGGACTGGAGGGCTGAACTTGAGGTCTGGCGGTAGGCGGTGGCGCCCACTCCCACGCCCAAAGGTGCACCCAGGCTCCCCTCCATGGCGCCGAACTTCTTGTAGGTCTCCTCCATGGGACTCAGGATGTCGGAGACGGAGAAAGGAGTCGTGTGCTTGGGGCTGAGCGACATGGCTCGCCGGGCAGCCCCTGGGCTCCCTTCCTGATCGCCCGGCGGACGCTGCTGTTGAGTCCAGAGAAAAAGGGGGCTGAGCGCCGTCGCCGCTGCGCGGGAATCCGGCAGGAGGAGGAGGAGGAGGAGGAAGAGGGGGCGAAGGGGAGGGGGAGGTGGCGGCGTCGCGCCAGCCCTCCCTTCCCTTTCTCTCTAACTAGCGTTTA